>VMDO01007522.1:79961-90808 GCA_007922755.1 Pedetes capensis | reverse complement strand
GCTATCACTTCCAAAGGGGACTACAGAGGATTCACTTTAGAAAATAGAAAACAAAAGGAAATATGCACTCTAATTTATCCTATTTATACTGCATAGACAGGAACTTTGGATGAGGTGGATAATTCCTCACTCCCAGCCATTCATATTGGCTGTCTTGGCAGTCAAAGACAATTTATACTGTGAATTATTGTTATTTTATAATGAAAGTTATAAAAACTCAATAATGCTTTGTGTAATATTCTCTATTCCAGGAAAACAATGTTAGTAAATATACCAGTAAAATGTACAGATGAATTTAAACTGTAGATTGGGTTAAAAGGTCACCTCAAGGAAAGATAATCATTTTCAATTAAGACTCAAACCACCATGCACTTCACTGAACTATAAGGAAGGACATAGTGTCTTATTAAAAGATTATTTTATGTTATGGGCTGACAAGAATGGCTTGTAAAGTGTGATTCATACAATGAAAAACCACACTAAAGATAATTTCTTCTCTGTCTAGCCTGCAATAATGAAAATAACCAGGAAACTATATCCTAGACTTTATAGGTCCATAAACATAGAGAATCAGGTCACCCTGTGCCACCACTGTCACTCCTCATGCATATTTACAATGTTTGCTCCCTTTATCTAGGACTACACTTGTTTAGAAGAGGGACTAGGATAAGCTGTTTGTTTTCAGAAATATTTTCTCATTTTTAGGAAGAATAGAGCCTGCAGCCATAGCCCTGTGGAATCTGATCCCATCAGATCTCGGAAGCTAAGCAGGGTCAGGCCTGGTTAGTACCTGGATGGGAGACCGCCTGGGAACACCAGCTGCTGTAGGCTTGGGAGAATGACCTGGCAACCCCCTCCCAAAAGTCAGTCTGCCATTGAAAACCCTATGAACAGCAGAGAAGCACTGACAATAGTGTTCCCCCTGTTGTACAGAAGGTCGCTATGAATCGGATACCGACTCGACGGCACCTAACAACAACAACAACAAAGGAAGAATAAGATATCAAAGACCAAATGGTAAGAGGAGAAACTACAAATTAATTATGATTTTTAAAATTAATGTATAGTTTTCCTATTGATTTATTCCGAGTAAGAATAATATTATCTCATTAAAGTGGTTACGTAAAACCAAATAATCAATGATACTAAAAAATATAGAAAAGTATCAGAATTGCCCAAAATAATGGAAATAATCCATGACCCTTGTTATAAGTCAAGGTGTACTATAGAAGGGTATCTAGTGATGCATTTTATTATAATTCACAAATTTTTTTGGGGGGGGTACTGGGGGTTGAACCCAGGGCCTTGCCCCTGCATGCTCTGCAAGTGCTGGACCGCTGAGTTGCGCCCTCAGCATTTTTTTTTTTTTTTTTTTTTTTTTGCTTTTTGAGACAGGGTCTCGCCAAGTTACGCAGACTGCCTCTGGTCTCGAAGTTGCGATCCTCCTGCCTCCATCTCCCGAGCTGCTGGGACTACAGGAGTGTGCCACTGCACCTTGCTTACAAAATTTTCATAGTATAGATCATTCAAGAGTCCAGAGTAGAAAATGTACAGCATTCTTCTCCAATATAAAAACTTTCCATATAGCAAGAGAGACTATTATGAATTAATTCTGCTTTAAATTTATTATAAAATTATTATAGTTACTCTAGTATTACTGATTACTAATGAAAAGAAATACAATAAATATTTTAATTATATTGCTATTAAACAGAATACATCTCAACTGAGACATATCATTTACCTAATTATTTGTTATTGTATGCTCAAGGGGTGGTATTTACATTTCATGGTTTCATATCATATGAAACCTAATGCCACATTCCTCTTTACTAATAGTAGTACTGAAAAAATTCTGATAATTCTCCAAAACACAGTTTAGATGTTGTGTAGTTAACTTTAGGTGTCAATGTAACTGGACGAAGGGACACCCAGATACCTATGAAGCATTATGTACATCTATGTCTGTGAGGGTTTTTCTGGGAGAGACTGGCATTTCAATCAGTGGATTGAATAAGGAAGATCTGTCTTCACTCAACACGGAGGGACACCACCCAATCAGCTGAGAGCCCAGGTAGAACAAAAGGACAGAGAAAAGTGAGTATGTTTCTCTCTGACCTAGAGTTATGACACCCTCCTTCTCATCAAAACTCTAGGCTTCTTCCCTCTGGACTCTAGGACTTGCTCTTGCACCTTGTCAGTTTCTTAGGTCTTTGGCCTCAGACTGAGATTTACCCTGTCAGATTCTCTAGTTCTGATCCTTTCAGACTTGGCAGGAGCCATATTTATGGCTGATATGGCTCTCCAAGGTAAAAGTGTTACTTTTTAGCCTTCATAATTGAGTGCTGTAATTCCTGATAAATTCCCTCTCATATCTATCCATCTCTGTCTATCTTATGTGTTCTGTTTCTTTGAAGATCTCTAAGTAATACAGATTTCCTTTTATTACTAAAAATTTCTCTCACTCATCTTCAAAGATAGTTGTTATTGTTATTAGGTGCTGTTGAGCTGGTATCCGACTCATAGTGACCCTCAGAGGGTTTTCAATGGCTGTTTCTGGATTGCCTTGGGAGTGGATTGCCAAGCCCTTGTCCCATTTTTGTGGTGCTGGGAATTGAACTCAGGACCTCAGAGACTGCAGCGCAGAGCTCTACCAACTGAGCTAAATCCCAACTCCTCAAAAGTAGTTAGTCCTTTGTTTTTTGAGTAGGTTTTTATTATGTATTTTCCACTGTAATTCAACCATCTATTTACATATAGCCACCCTTTATACATCTTGAACTTATACAAATAATCTCCCCAACACTTTTATTTGGGAAATGAATTATTTGATTGCATGGTGGAATCATGCAATATTGAAATAAACATTATAACATTGCACATCCTCTGAGAGGAGTCTACATTGGAAAAACAAATCACCAGCATCAGGGGACTGGGTGTGTCTTAAGTTTTTCAACTGGCTAGAGAATTTTGCAAGCACATAGCCATAAGAAAAGCCTACTTAGCTGTCTGGCCCTGGAGATGTGCAGTGAGAATATACTCTGGAATGAACTGCCTCATGTGACTGGAAAAGAGCTACTTGTGAGCTGACTATGTCTTAGAAGGCAAGAGAAGTAGTTTGTCATCTTTTTATGCCCTAAAAGAGACTTTACTTCTGACCAACATGAGCAAAAACATGTGGTTTCCTCTACTTGTTGGTTTGCCACAGTTTAAGAGACCATCAACAGTCTGACTTGAATGGACGTTATAGGAACACTAGTTTGTGAATACCTATAGTAACCAATTCCCATGTGTCTGTCAGCTTGTCATGCTGTGGAGGCTTGTATGTTGCTGTGATGCTAAAAGCTATGCCACCAATATTTTATATACCATCAGGGTTATCCATTGTAAACAGGTTTCAGCTGAGTTTCCAGACTAAGACAGACTAGGGAGAAGGACCCAACACCCCAGTCCCCAAACAATTAGCCATTGAAAACCCTATGAATAGCAGGGAAGCACAGTCAAAATAATGCCAGAAAATGAGTTCCCAGGCTCAAACTTATTCAAGAAATGACTGAGGAAGCATTACTTCCTCAGAGTAGAGCTGACGTTAATGATGGGAATGGAGTAAATCCCCTGGGACTCCCTTTTCTGATGTGCATGAGTCAAAATGAGAAGAAACATAGTAACTGCATGAAGCCAAACATAAAAAGATCATCTGCCTGGCACAGTGTTGGGTAGTGCTTTGTTTTGCTACACTTAGGGTCACTCTGAAGAGGATCCAATTTGATGGTACCTAACAATCAGAAACCACAAATAGTAAGCAAAGTAATCCATGGGATGAAAACTAATGGATGAACCCAGAACAAATGTAGTCTCTTGAGACAGAACTGATGATTGAACCAATAGGAGAATTTGAGATATATATGAAGCAATTAGGGCCACCCTGGCCCAAAACAACCCCCTGGAATCAGAAAAATAATTTGTAAGTTAAATCAGTGAAGAAACAAGAAATTTGGGATCAGTGTTGAGGAAGCAACGTCACTAATAAAGAGAAATGTGCAAAGTAAGCTCCATCAGTATTGAGCTTCAGAGCAGAACTTTCAAGTTGATGAACTTTGGTAGGTGCTTGAGAAATTGGCAGTTGGTAGATGTGGTGAGGCCTTGATTTCTCACAAACACTGGGTCAACTGTGAAGGGATAATCTTGACAGCCTATTCCACTTGCCAATGATGCTAGGATAAGGGGAGGAGAGATGTTGGATATCTTTATACCTCAACAAAAACAGCCCAAGAGAGCTCATTCGTCAATGCTTTAAATTTTAAAAGGAGATGAAAAAAGAGAAGAAATGATAAAGAAAAAATCCTGTCAATATGAATTATACTTTTTATTTTAAAAGACATAATGAAATGCAGTTTCAGTTTGAATCTACATATGAGCAGTTCATGGCCCATTCCACTGTTAGCACCTACTCTTGTTCTAACTGTTAACATTGAGATTTTCCATCATCTCTTAGTACAAATGTAGTCAGTTTTGTTCCTGTAAGTCCCATCAGGTGAATTCCATGAGTAAGTCACTATTTATGTTGGTGAAAAAATGTATTTGCAATAAAAGGTCATTGGTGTGACAAAATTCTGTCATGCCATCTCCACCATTGTTTCTGTCACCAAGTCCATATTTTTCAACTGAGACTATTTTGTTTGTAACACTTGCGTTCCAGGCACTAGTAATTATCAATGCATCCTGATTACATGTTTGATCAATTTCAGACTGCAGAAGCTGGTAGAAATCTTCCCTGTCTTCATTTGGAGACTTAGTGGTGGATGAGTAAATTTGAATTATAGTCATATTAACTGATCTTCCTTATAAATGTATGAATATTGTTTTATCACTGATAACATTGTACTCCAGGACAGAACTTGAGTTGTCTTTTTTTAATGGTGAATACAACCGCACCATATTATTATCTGATACAAAATGGCCTATGCCAGTCTATATTAGCTTACTGATTCCTAGCATGGTGATGCTTTTGTGTTACATTTCCCTTTGACAATTTCTTGTTTTCCTAGATTCATATTATATATATTCCATATTCCAATTATTAATGGATGTTTATAATCGTTCCTTCTCATTTTCAGTCATGGCACATCAGTAAATGGAAGTACTTGGGGCTTTAGTCCCTTCCTGTCATTATTGTCTACTGTGAGGTTGCAACTCTTCCATAGTCATCTTTTGAGTGCTTTCCAATCTCAGAGTGTTCATTTTGCAGCACCATATCTGAGAGTGATTTTTCTGCTCTCCCTAGGGTTTCAATGCTTACATGTTTTTGCGGTGGAGTGCCTTGTCCTTCTCCCTAGTTTGTCTTACTCTGGGAACTCAGCTGAAACCTGTACACCATGAGTGATCTTGCTGGTATCTGTAATACTGCTGGCATAGCTTTCAGCATCACAGAAAAACACAAACCTCCACAGTTGTGGATTTCTCAGGGGGATAGAGAGTACCCAAACATGGAAGATCCCTGGGGCCTGCCTAGCCCTCTTGGAAGCCCAGACTCTGTCCTTCAAGGCAAGTGACTTTTCCCCCACATCCCAGTACCTCACTCTTCCCCCCTCCCATCGAGTGAGCCAAGATGGTGTTGGCCAGCTCAGGTCTCCTTGAGGCATGATTGGCTGAGCCCCATCTGCCTCTTCATTGGTTAAGCCCTTGCCCTCAAACTGCCCATGAGCCCTTCCTTGAAGATGAAGGTGTACCTGCTTCATGTCATGATATTTTCAATTGCATCATATGCTTGTGAACTCTGGCCATTAAATAAGGAAGGCAGGAGAACAACTGATGCTTTTGAACTATGGCGCTGGAGATGAATATTCAATATACCATGGACTGCCAAAAGAACCAACAGATCCATCCTAGAAGAAGTGCAATCAGAGTAGTCCTTGGAAGGAAAGATGGCTAGACTGTGTCTACATATTTTGAACATGTTGACCAGCAGGACTAATCTCCAGAGAAGGACATGATATTTGGGAGAGTGGCAGGTCAATGAAAAAAAGGAAGACATTCAATTAGATGAATTTACACAGTGGCTGAAAAAATGGGTTTAAACATATAAAAAATCATGTGCATAGCAGTGTCAGGGAGTGTTTAATTCTATTGTATATAGGGTCACTATGAGTGGGACTTGACTCCATGGCACTTAATAACACTAACCACAGTGAAATGCAGGTGGTGCTAAGGAAACTACACAAACACAGAGTGTAAAACTTCATGTACAAAATATTAAGAAGTACTTGAACAATGCTACAAACAAATTGATTCTGAAGCTAAATAATGCAGAAGGTATAAAAGTTGAAAGAAAATTGAGAAATTGATATTAAAATTGCACATAATAGCTTAAAATACATATATAATAATTAAGTGACTTGGAATTTATGAATCAAGTTTAGGCAAACAAATGAGACACTGAGAAAAATAAAATCCTGATTTCTTAAAATATTCAAGTTGGAAGAGAGTTGATTTCTTAAAATACTCAAGTTGAGGGGAAAGAATATGTAAATAAAAACATTTTGAATATCCTATTGATGAGGATGAGAGAAGACCTTGCAATCCACTCCCAAAGCAATCTGAAACCCATTGAGTATCCTTATGAGGGTTGCTGTGAGTAGGACTTGGCTCAACAGCACCTAACAAAAAGAACAACAGAAACAGAACTAAATCGTAGTGACAGGGTGAAAATAGAGTGATGGATGCATATTTTGGGCAATAGTGAATTAACAAAAACAAGAATCATAAATCACAATTCAAGCATATGTAAATTCTAATTCAAAATAAAAGTATTACTTGGAACAGAAGGAAATAAAATGTAATAGCAAGAGGAATAGAGCATGTACTGTATTGGCTACAGTTTATAATGGCATTTTTTAATCTCCCTATTCAGAACATGAAGCCATATCATAACCACTGTCATGGTAAAAGTCATTAAGTCTAGACATAGAATTATTCTTCATAAATTCACAGTACAAATTTCTTTGCAATTTCTTTTTTGTCTCAATCAATTTAATTGAGTAGACTACTATCCATCCAAGAGTATAAGTTGCCCACAGGTTGATAAATTTCATATTTTGTTTAACCTAGAAAGGTAATATTGAGGATTTATTTGGGTATGCATTTTTCTTAAAATGAAGTGAGAAATACGAAGTTTTTTTTTTTAAAGCTGTAAAAAAGTAGGGTAAAGCTGCTTTGTAATTGTTGATTAACCATGCACATGTTGGTAGGAAAAGTGACATTGACATACACTTATATCTGAAACATTAATAAAAAAGATCTATTTTTAGGATGAATTCTTTTTAGCCTTTGAGAAAAGGTACAACCTAAGTCAATATATTAGACTCAGTTAAATACATGTTAAAACTCTGGTCTAATCAAAGCCTTCTTAATTTTTTTTCCAGTACTGGGAATCAAACTCATGGCTTTTCACATGCGGGGCAAGGGCTTTACTACTGAGCTACATCCCAACTCCACAAATTCTTGATTTTATAATAAACCGAAGGCTAATTTAAAAAAATGTTATCTTAGAAAAACAGTGCTGTGAGCACCTGATTTTTGGTTAAAAAACTGTGTGTGATTTTTTCAGGCCTGACCATAGGCAAATATATGGGTTTTCCCTTGCCCTGGCCCACCATACTGCTTGCATATTTAGATTCCTAGCACCTATGTATAGTGCTTTCATTCCTAGATCTCTTTATTTGTAATCTTTTAATTTTTTTATTTAATATTTTTAAGCTAAATACACACTTTTAGAATTTACATATAACAATTGTATGTATTCATGGATGACAATGTGATATCTCAATACATATTGTGTAATGACCAAAGCAGAGTAATTAATCTGTCTATCACCTTATATGGCCTGCAGCCATATTACTGTAGCATCTGATCCCATCAGATCTCAGAAGCTAAGCAGGGTCAGGCCTAGTTAGTACTTGAATGGGAGACCGTCTGGCAATACCAGGTGCTACAGGCTTGGAAGATGGACCTGGCAACCCACTCCCAAAAATCAATCCACCATTGAAAACCCTATGAACAGCAGAGAAGCACTGACAACAGTGTTTTGCCTGTTGTACATAGGGCCCCTATGAGTGGGATACCGACTCGACGGCACCTAACAATAACAATCACCTTATACATTCATCATTTCTTTACTGTGAGACCATCCAGAAAGCCTTCTTCTCACTATTTTGAAGTATATCTTACATTTTTGCTAAGTATCATCACTGTAATGAACAATAGCATACCAGAATTTGTACTTATGTAACTGTAATTTGCCTGCAGTCTTACTACCCTGGCATCTGATCCCATCAGATCTCGGAAGCTGAATAGGTTCAGGCCTGGTTAATACTTGGATGGGAGACTGCCTCAGAACAACAGGTGCTGTAGGCTTGGGAGAAGGACCTGGCAGCCCACTCCTAAGAAACAATCTGCCAATGAAAACCCTATGAATATCAGATAAGCACTGGCAATAGTGCCAAGCATGGCACAGTGTTGGGGAGTGTTTCATCTATTTTATATAGGATTGTTATGAGTCAGACACGACTGATGGGCACCTAACAACTGTAACTCAGAACCTATGGGTCAATAAGTCCTTATCCCTTCCTCATTTCTACTGTCACTGGCCTGTGGTAACTACCATTGTACTCTTAACTTCTATGAAATAGACTTTTTTTTAGATTAAACATGAGTGAGATCATACTAGTCTTTCTGTGCCAATATTATTTCACTAAACAGGAAAATATCTCCAGTTTTATCTCTGTTGTTGCAAATGATGAGATTTCTTTCTCTGTATGGTTGAATGTCTGCAGCTGTACCACTGTGGCATCTAATCCCATCAGATCTCAGAAGCTAAGCAGGGTGGGGCCTGGTTAGTACTTGGATGGGAGACTGCCTGGGAACACCAGATACTGTAGGCTTGCATGATGGACCCAGCAACCAATTCCCAAAAATCAATCTGCCATTGAAAGCCCTATAAATAGCAGAGAAGCAGTAACAATACAGTTTCACCTGTTATATATAGGGTCACTATGAGTATGATTCAGACTGGATGGCACCTAACAACAACAACATGGTTGAATAGTATTTCATTGTGTAAGTACCACCTTTATTTTTTTATCAGTTCAGTTGGGTCCATTTCTTGGCTATTGTGAATAGTGATGAAATGAACATGGGTCTGCAGGTGTCACTGGATATAATGTTTTTATGTCCTTTGAACATGTACTCTAAAGGAGGATATCCAGAATATACGATAAGCTTATTTTTAATTTTTTGAGGTACCATCATATTTCCCATTATAGCCGCACTAACTTACATTTCCAGCAATAGTGTGCAAGAGTTCCCTTTCTCCACAGCCTCAAAAGTATTTATTTTTTGTCTTACTGATAACTCCTTAATCTGGGTGAGATGATATCTCATTTGATCTGTATTTTCCTGATGGTCAGGTATCTCCTTCAAGTTTCTCTGCAGTGGCATGCTTACAGGGGGACAGTGGGGAAACTTCGAGACAATTTTCCCTACTCGGGTTCAATATCACTCCGAGCACTTTACTTTCTCTGTTTCCCCTCCTCCACCCCAGAGTCTTTAAAACAGTAGAGCCTTTTGTTCAGAGCTCAACCAAATTTGAGATGATCTTTGTCTATGCTCATCCACTTGACCAGTACACCATTTCATAGGAGAAAATGGAATAGAGTAATTTGGTATATTCTCCAGTTTTAGATACTCGTTTATTCCATTGAAGTAAGTGATTAACTCTTACAATTTTTACCTATTGTATTACATGACTCCTCTGACCCAAGACATTCTTTTGCCTCAACTGAGGCAAAACTGAATTTCTGAAAAATGGGAAAACTTTTAAAGCAAATAAACAAAAACCTGCAAAGCATTAGAATATGGAGAATTCCATTATCATCTGGAAATTCTCTTTAAAGATAGCACTTAAATCAAAATCAGGATGCATGTGTAAGGTAAATATCCTCACAAAAAGACATACAAGTAGAAAGGAAGCCATTGGTGGAGGTGGGAGATGGGGGAGGAGGGGCATGAGAGGGTAAGGGGGAAGTTATGTGAGCAATGTACAATGAAATGCATGTATGGAAATGTCACAATGAAATACATGTCAGAATGAAACACATTAAGTTGTACATTAAAAATTTCCAATAAAAAAAAGAGCAGTGGCTGGCAGGGATAGGTAAGTCAGATGATGACATATCATTTCCTTTTTAGATTTAGTCCAAGGGCCATATGGTAAGTATTCCCAAAGAGTTATGTAATATTTTTTCTTGATCAAAATCATATTGAATTTATTGAAATTATTCAATTATATTGAAAATAATTCTTCAGAATGCAAGCTGTTGCCTCTTTACTACCCACCTTTAACTTGATGAAAAGAAAATAACTACAAGGAGGCCAAAAATCAGTTGGCATAAAATCCATGTTCTTTATTCCATACCTACAAAATTTCTTAATTAGCCATTTATATAAAGGTAACTTATATAATTAAAAACCAATTCATATACTATATTTTATAAATTCTTAAAAATAAATTTAAAAAGCCTTAACATTCTATAAATGTGAATAATTATATGACCATATGCCTGCAGCGGTAGCCCTGTGGCGTCCGATCCCGTCAGATCTCGGAAGCTAAGCAGGGTCGGGCCTGGTTAGCACCTGGATGGGAGACCGCCTGGGAACACCAGAAGCTGTAGGCTTGGGAGAAGGACCTGGCAACCCCCTCCCAAAAATCAATCTGCCATTGAAAACCCTATGAACAGCAGAGAAGCACTGACAATAGTGTTTCCCCTGTTGTACAGAGGGTCGCTATGAGT
>VMDO01007522.1:0-79861 GCA_007922755.1 Pedetes capensis | reverse complement strand
GACCATACATATCCTAATAGGCTTAATCGTAAAACATATAACTTATTCTCTTTATCTCAATCTGCATTCTTATAAAACTATCATTTGTGAAAGTTTGTAGTTGAATTTTAGTTATTCTGAGTCAAGTCACAAAACAGTAAAGACTTAACAGAGAAAAATGGGGTAAAAGCTGTTGCCTATCAGGGAGTTTATTATTCAATTTAAGGGCTAGACTCTTCTCAATTTTTACTGATACATTAAGTTACATAAAATATACAAAGACAGGTAGATAAATACTAGTGCATTCCTTTCGTAAGGGTACAATCAGTAAAACAACATGATAGAACTTCAATAACCTATAAATAGAAATTTCTAAGGAGACTTGCCAGGGAGTTCAGATTACTTTCTTTTTTCTTCACCTTTTGCCTGATCAAACTTGTTCTCATTGGATGGTCCATAAGTGAAACTGTCAAGTATAGTCTTCATAACTTCAAATCTATCTTCCTAGCACATACCTCTTGGATAAGATCTAGGCCAATAATTGCTTATTAACCTTATGAATCTGGTATATCATGGTAACATTTCAAAATTACCCATTAACAAAGCAAATGGATAATAATAATAATAATAATAATAATAATAAATTATACTTCATTTGGTATATTAATTTTGTGATTCTTGAAAGATATTTATTAAACTTACCCTTTCTTGGCTAATTCTATCACTGACTCCTTGATTCATTTCCTTATTATGATACTTCAGTTTTATCTCAATAATTTATCAAGTCTCTTTGCCACCCATATTTTCCATCTTGACTGCTGTCACTTTTTTTCTGAAATAAAAGTTCCCATTGCAGCTTCCTATTTTAACACTTCTAATCCACTTTTATTGCTTTCCTAAAGTGTGATGTGAACTTCTTAGCATTACATTTGTAGCCTTTGAGCAGCCCTGAATTTATTTCCCAGTCCCTCCTGCATACCACCATACCTCAGCTTTGCCTAAAAGAGATTAGTAAAGGAGTTGCAAAAAGAGGATAACCACTTTCTTCTTATCAAGCTTTCTTTATATTTTCCATTTGTTCTCATAACAGTCAATATCTTCTAATGACTTCTCTGCCCTGGCTAAATACTATTGGGAATTCATGAATATCATTTATATCTATACATGCATCAATTCAATTATTAATTATTTATTCAGCAAATCTTTCCTTTTTTCTTCCTTTCTATCTTCGAATTCACTACTCAGGTATTGACCTAGAGCTTTGCACATGCTAGGTAAATGCTGTAACATAGAGATACACCCTGGCCTCTTATATATTTTGAGACAGTCTTGCTAACGTGCACAGGCTGTCTTTAATCTCCAATTTGTGATATTTTTGCCTCAGCCTCCCAAATTCCAGGGATTACATGCATGTATTATGGTGCCTGGCTCTATAACCATTTCAAGAAAGTGATTATTTACTAGGCTACCTGCCAGACAATGTGGATGTGAATAAAGTATGAAACTGATGCAGTCTTTTAAGGGCAACACATGTGGATTTGAACCTGTATTTTCCCCACTCTTACTTATTGAAATGCCACATTCAAGTATCCTGTAAAAACATTTTTTTCTTCTTAGAGTACAACTTAATGCATTTCATTATAACATTTCCACACATCATCATAAATCATTCCTATTCACCTCCCCTATTACTCCCTCATGACCCCTTTTTCTTGTTCCTGATTTTAGAGAAAATGCATTCAATTTTCCCCAATTTATTATGATCTTGGCTGTACTTTTCTCCTACATTGCTGTTTTATGTTCAGGTATGTTCCTTCTGTTCCTAGTTTCTTCAGGGCTATTATAATGAAAGGATCCTGAACCTTCTGAAGGGCCTTTTCTGTATCTAATGAGATGATCATGTGATTTCTGTCTCTGAGTCTATTGCTGTATTACATTTTTTGTCTTACATATGTTGAACTATCCTTTTGCTGATGTGGTATGACTCAAAATGAGAAGAAATATAGAGACTGCAACAATGGGCTCAAATATAAAAAGATCATGGGCATGGCACAATGTTGGGTAATGTTTCATTCTGCTGTATTTAAGGTTGCTATGAGTCAGATCTGACTTGACAGCACCTAATAGCAGCAAATATGATGAAACATCTTTGCATCCCTGGAATGAAACCAATATGATCATAGTTGTTGTTGTTGTTGTTAGGTGCTATAAAGTCGAGTCCGACTCATAGCGACCCTATGTACAGCAGATCGAAACACTTGCCGATTCTGTGCCAGGCAAACGATCCTATATATGTTTAAGCCCATTGTTGCAAACACTGTGTCAATCCATCTGTTGGAGGGGTTTCCTCTTTTGCATTGACCTGCCACTCTCCCAAACATAATGTCCTTCTCCAGGGATTGATCTCTCCTGACTACATGTCTGAAATACATAAGATGCAGTCTAGCCATTCTTGCTTCCAAGGAGCACTCTGGTAGCACTTCTTCTAGGAGAGATTTGTTGGTTCTTTGGCAGTCCATGGTATATTCAATACATGTCTCCAGCACCACAATTCAAAAGCATCAATTCTTCTCCTGTCTCCCTTCTTCAATGTCCAGCTTTCACAACCATATGATGCCACTGAAAATACCATGCCATGAGTCAGACACACCTTCGTCTTCAATGTGACATCTTTGCTTTTCAATACACTGAAGAGATCTTTTGCCACAGCTTTTCCTAGAGCAATGCGTCTTTTGATTTCTTGACTGCTGCTTCCACGGGTGTTGATTATAGAGCCAAGCAAAGCAAAATCTTGGACAACCTCAATCTTTTCTCCATTTATTGTGAAGTTGTGTGCTGACTCAGTCTTAAGGATTTTTGTTTTGTTGATGTTTAGTCGTAAAATATATTGAAGGCTATGATCTTTGATCTTCATCAGTAAATGTTTTAAATCCTCTTCACTTTCAGCAAGCAGAGTTGTGTCATCTGCATAAGCAGGTTGTTAATGAGTGTTCCTCTAATCTTGATGCCACGTTCTTCCTCATAAAGTCCAGCTTCTCGGATTATTTGCTCAGCGTATAAATTGAAGAGATAGGGTGAAAGTATACAATCCTGACACACACCTTCCTCAACTTTAAGCCAGGCAGTGTTTCCTTGTTCTATTTGAACAATTGCCTCCTGGTTCATGTACAGATTTCCCATGAGCACAATTAGGTGTTCTGGTATTCCCATTTTCCGAAGTGTTATCTGTAATTTGTTATGATCCACACAATCAAATGCTTTTGCATGGTCAAAAAAAAACATAGATAGACATCTTTCAGATATTCACTGCTTTCAGCTAATATCCATCTGACATCAGCAATGATGTCCCTGGTTCCCCGCCCTCTTCTGAATCCCGCTTGATTTTCTGGTAATTCCCTGTCTATATACTGCTGCAGTCACTTCTGAATGATCTTTAGTAGAATTTTGCTGGTGTGTGATATTAATGATATTGTCCGATAGCACATTCAGTTGGATCCCCTTTTTTGGGAATAGGCACAAATATGGATCTCTTCTAGTCAATTGACCAAGTAGCTGTTTTCCAAGCCTGTTGGCATAAACATGTTAACACCTCCAGTGCTGCATCTGTTTGTTGAAACATCTCTACTGGTATCCCATCAATTCCTGGAGCCTTGTGTTTCACCAGTTCTTTCAAGGAGGCTTTCAATTCGTCCTTCAACACCATTGGTTCCTCTTCATATGCAACCTCTCAGAATGGTTGGTCATCTACCAATTCTTTCTTGTATAATGACTCTGTGTATTCTTCCCATCTTCTTTTGATGTTTCCTGCATCATTTAATATTTTCCCTGTAGAAACTTTCACTACTGCCACCTAAGGCTTGAATTTTTTCTTCACTTCCTTAAGCTTGAGAAACACAGAGCGTGTTCTTCCCTTTTGGTTTTCTGCCTCCAGCTCCTTGCACATGTGATTATAATATTTGTTTTTGTCTTCTCGGGCTGCCTTCTGAAATCTTCTGTTTAGTTCCTTAACTTCATCATATCTTCCTTTTACTTTAGCTGCTCAACATTCAAGGGTAAGTTCTACTGTCTCTTTTGACATGTAGTTTGGTCTTTTCTTTTTTTCTTGTCTTTTTAAGAACTTTTTGCTTCCTTCTTGACTGAAATCTTTTATGTCCTGCCACAACTCTTCTGGTCTCCTATCATTTGTGTCTAATGCATTAAACCTTTTTTTGAGGTGGTCTCTGAACTCAGGTGGGGTATACTCAAGGTCATGTGGCTTTTGTATACTTGTTCTAATTTTCTTCAGCTTCAGTTTGAACTTGCATATGAGAAGTTGATGGTCAGATCCACAGTCACCGCCTGGTCATGTATTGACATTTTGTATAGAGCTTTTCCATCATCTCTTTCAACATATGTAGTCAATTCGATTCCTGTATGTTCCATCTGGTGAAGTCCATGTGCATAGTCTCCGTTTATGGTGTTGAAAAAATGTATTTGTAATGAAAAGGTCATTGGTCTGACAAAATTCTACCACGCGATCTCCAGCTTAGTTTCTGTCACCAAGAGCATATTTTCCAACTACTGGGCCTTCTTCTGTTTCCAACCTTTGAGTTCCAGTCATCAGTGATTATCAGTATGTCGTGATTGCATGTTTGATCTATTTCAGATTGCAGAAGCCGATAAAAGTCTTCCCTTTCTTCATTTGTGGCCTTAGTGGTAGGTGCATAAATTTGAATAATAGTCATATTAACTGGCCTTCCTTGTAGGCGTATGGATATTATTCTGTCACTGAGAACATTGTATTTCATGACAGATCTTGAAATGTGTTTTTTGATGATGAATGCAACCCCATTTCTCTTGAGTTTATCATTCCCAGCATAGTAGACCATATGATTGTCTGACTCAAAATGGCCTATGCCGGTTCGTTTTAGCTCACTGATGCCTAGAATATCAATGTTCATGTGCTCCATTTCTCTTTTAACAATTTCTAATTTTCCTAGATTCATTCTATGTACATTCCATATTCCACTTATTAATGGATGTTTACAGTTGTTTCTCCTAATTTTGAGTCATGCCACATCAGCAAGTTGAGCACCCTGTGGCTTTATTCCATTTCTGTCATCATGGTAGACTCCACTTTGAGGAGTCAACTCTTCCCCAGTAGTCTTTTGAGTGCCTTCCAACCTGAGGGGCTCATTTTCTGGCACTATATCTGACCGCATTTCTTTGCTATTCATAGGTATTTCAATGGCTAGTTGTTTCGGGAGTGGTTCACCAGGTCCTACTCCCTAGCCTGTCTTCGTCTGGAAACTCAGCTGAAAACCTGTCCACCATGGGTAACCTTGCTCATGTCTGAGGTTACAGTGGCAGAGCTCTCAGCCTTATCGCAACACACAAGCCCCCACAGTGCAGCCAACTGACAGACATGTGGGGGTTGATCACAGTTACGATCTTTTTAATGTATTGCTGTAATTGATTTGTAAGAATTTTATTAAGTATTTTCACATCTATCTTCATCCGGGAATTTTCTTTTTAAGTCGTGTTGTGCCTTATCTGGTTTTACTATCAGAGTAATAGTAGATTCATATAATGAATTTAATGGTTTTCCTTCCATTTATATTTTATTTAATAATTGGAGGAACATTGGTGTTAATTCTTCTTTTAAGATCATGTAAAACTTGGCACTGCAGTGAATCCATCCAGTCTTAGGTTTTTCTTTGTTGGAAGACTTTTGTGCTGCCTCAATCTTGCTGCTTGTTTTGGTTTATTTCAGTAATGCATATCCTCTTGATATACTTTGGTAGGTCATATGTGTCTAGTAACTTGCTTACCTCATTAAAATTTTCCACCCTTTTGGAATATAAGTTTGCATATATTTCCTAATCATTCTCTGGATTTCATTGGCATCTGCTATAATGTCCCTTCTTTCATCTCTAATTTTGCTAATTGGGGTCTTCTTTCTTTTGGTTAGTTTGCCTAAAAGTATATCTCTCTTGTTTATCTTTTCAAAGAACCATTCTTTTGTGTCTTCTGTTCTTCATATTGTATTTTTAGTCTTCATTTCATTAACTTCTACTCTAATTTTTTTTTTATTTCTATGTGTCTATAGTTTGGGGTTTTGCTTGTTCTTGTTTTTCTAAGACCTTAAAGTATATCATTTATTTGAGATCTCTCTGTTTTTGTTTTCTTTTTTCTCTTTACTGATAAATGGTGGGTACAGAGTATACACCATTTGCTTTTGCCATAATACAATTATTATATTATTTTTAGCTACACTTTCATTAACTTACAAAGTTATGGAACTCATTAACTAATATGTAGTAAAACTCGTATCATGTTTGAGTTATATTTCCCTATTTTTCCCATGTTCTCATGAATTTGCATCATTTACATTGAGATTATCCTCTCTCCCTTTATCCCTTTACATTGTCTCTCCTCCTGTTCCCAACTTCCACAAACTTCACTTCCCTTTGCTATTCCCCTCCCTCCTTCTTTCTACTCTATATTTTCCCTTCTTCATTAAGTTTAATATTTAAGCACTCATAGCTGTAAATTTCCCTTTTAGCACTGACTTTGCTATATCCTGAATTCTGATCTCACCTGATCTCAGAAGGTAAACAATGATGATCTGGTAAGGCTTTTGATGGGAGACCACCTGGGAATATCAGGAGCTGCAGGCTAGGGAGGAGGATATGGTAATTCACTCTTGGCACATCCACCATTCAAAACCCTATGAATAGCAGAGAAGTACTGACAATAGTGCCAGACATGGCACAATGTCAGGGAATATTTCCTTCTGTTCTTCATAGGGTCATTATGAGTAGGACCTGACTTGATGGCACCTAACAACAATAAGAAGAAATGTCCTGGTAGGTTGAATTTTCATTTCCATTTAAATCTAGGAATTTCTAAATTTCTTTCCTGATTTCTTCAAACACCTACTGATCATTTAACATTTTATTGTGTTCCATGTATTTATATAGGTTCTGTAATTTCTCTTGCTGTTGATTTCTAGGTTTATTCCATTATGGTCTGATAAGATATACAAAATTATTTTGATTTTTATGTAATTGTTAAGACTTGATTTGTGACCTAAAATGTGATCTATTTTAGAGAAAATATAGAAGAATGTATATGCTATAGCTTTTAGATGGAATATTCTATAGATATCTATTATAAAGTCCATTTGATTGCTTGTGGTATTTAACTCTGAAGTTTCCTTGTTAATTTTTATATTTTGTCTGGAAGCTATATCTATTGATGAAAGTAGGGTACTGAAATCACCCAATTTCATTGTATATGGACTTATCTGTTCCTTTATGTCCAGTAGTATTTGGTTTATGAAATTAGGTACACCAATATTCAATGCATATTTATTTACAATTGTTATATCTTCATGAAGGATTATCACCTTTATGTACTGACCTTCTTTATCTTTTCTAATTTTAACTTGAGTTCTACATTTTCTAATTTAAGGATAGCTACTCCTCCCCTCTCAGCCTTCAGCCATACCACTGTGGCGTCTGATGCCATTAGATCTCAGAAACTAAGCAGGGTCAGACTTGGTTAGTACTTGGATGGGACACTGCCTGGGAATACCAGGTGATATAGGCCAAAATAAGCCATTGAAAACCCTATGAATAGCAGAGAAGCCTGACAATATTGTTTCATCTGTTGTACATAAGTTCACTATGAGTTGAACACTGACTCAATATCACCTAACAACAAACAATGACTCCTCCCACCTCCCGTTTTTTATGGAGCTTAAACCAGTTTGATATATCAATTTCCATCCTTTTATTTTTAGTCTGTGCCTGTCCTTGCCAGTGAGATGTGTTCCTTGTAAATAACAAATTCTGGGATCTCGTTTTATAATTTTGTTTTTTTAGTCCATATCTTTTAAATGGAATGTTATGACCATTTATCTTTAGGGTTATTTTTGAGAAGGGGCACTATAATCCATGCCTTTATAGAGCCGACGAACAAATGACAGAGTCACTGAACAGGATAATATATTGATGAAAATGAAAATGCAATGTCATTAGAAAAACATAAGAGTACCATGGACATAGGACTCAAGGAATAGTCCTCTATAGAAGTCACAACTAACCTGAGATGTGAAGGATGAATAATAACTACAGAAATGAGGTGTGGAGATAAGTATCCCAAGTAAAGGCACAAGTACTTAATAAAAATCTAAGAAACAAATGAGAGTGATTTCAAATATTAAAAGTGTTTTCATTCAGAATCTTAGAATTACAAAGCAGAAAATAGCAAGGGATGAGGCTGGAGAGTAAGAGAGGTGTTAGATGATGAATAGGATTATTACTCAGGATAAGAAAGTCTTGAGACAGATATAGGTAATGGAAAGCTTCACAAATGTAGAAATGTGATTGGATATTATTTTGCAATCATGTTGTTATGCCTTAATCTTTGGGCTGAGCATTTGATAAATAATGCCCAATATTTAAATTATATATCCCTCCTGGGTTCTTTGGCTGCAGAGAATATTATTTTCCTTAGATCTAAGCTATTTAAAATTTTGATTATAAAGTTTTCCTATTTTTTAATTTATCCTCTTAAAAATTCAAAAGATGACTTAATGTTTTTCATAATATGTTTAATTTGATTAACTTGTATAATTATGTCATGTCATTGGAAAAAATCACCAATATTAGAGATCATAAAGATACTGAGTAATTCACATTCATGAAATGCAGTTAACAAGGCAGAATTTTCTGTCAGTCAAAGGACCAAGAAGAAATTTAGGAGAAAGATACACTTATTAGGGTCTTTGTAGAATCACAAAAGTTAAATATTAGCATAATAAAGTATTATAAACACTTACCCCAATGACATACAATGAGTTATCATTCTTATTTGCCCCACATAGCAGTAATACCAAAGGAGATGATTTAGAAGATATTCTGTATAAATTAGTAAGTATTTTAAAAATGTTATTAATCACTATTATTATGATTCTTGTTGTTGTTATTAGGTGCCATCAAATGGGGTCCGCCTCATAGACACCAAATGTACAACAGAATGAACCACTCCCTGATACTGTGCCATGCCTGGCACTATGTCAGTGATTCTCTGCTATTCTTAGGGTTTTCTATGGCTAATTGTTTCTGGATTGCTTCAGGAGTGGGCTGCCAGGTCCTCCTCTAGTTGTTGAGGTGCTGGGGATCAAACTCAGCCTCAGAGAGTGCAGAGCAACACTCTACCAACTGAGCTAAACCCTTGCCTCATTTAAGCCTTCAGAATACTCTGAATAAATTACCTAACATGCCATTGAATCATGGTTTGTAGAAAGACAAGCCCATTTTGACTAAGACTACTCTCACTAGCAGCATATCATGAGGAAATAACATAGATATATCACTGCTTTTAAAGTGATAGAGTCATATTTTGACATCATAACATAATAAGAATCTGCAGCATCAATAATATAATATGTATAAAAACAAATAGAAATTTCTATTATTTTCTTGCCTACTGTTTCTATAAGTAATAGCACATTACATGTTTTCTTTTCTGAGCATTTCTTTTTCCACCTAGGAATGAATATACTTTAGAAATTATCCCACAAAATGGATAAAAATAACTTCCTTTTGCTCAGTTTTACAGATACATTATCTTCTGTCATGGAAGAATATCATATTTTTATTTACATGCTTCCTGTTGGTAGATTCAGTATGTTTCCAATTCTTTACTAATATAAACTAAACTGTAACTTGTGCTTCTTTAACTTTTTCACACAAATTGTACTATACAAGCAAAACTTTAGAGTGATTCCTAAATTGAAATTGGGTAGTCAAGTGTATGTGCCCTTGAATAATTACAAATGCCATCTGAACTTCCATAGGTATTCTAATTTTTGTTTTTTATTTTTTCATTTGGTAAATGAAAAATGGGCAAATTCAATTTGAATTTCACAGGTAATGACTGACATTAATGTTCGTATCATATGTTGAATCATTTGCACTTTGTTTTATCTGACTTCTGTCTTATTCTTTGCCTATTTTCTACTTGCTATTGGCCTTTTTATTACCAGTTTTAAGAACTTTTAATTTATTTTAAATTTTAAATTTTACCCTTTTCTTTCTTTACAAGAATTAGAATTTTTTTCCTACTTGTTCCACTTGCTTCTGATTTTTGTGTATGATAATTTGTGGTCAGGCAGAAATTCTATTTGTTTTTCATTTTGATGTAGTCATAGTTAAAAATTAATTATTGTTGTTGTTAGGTGCTGCTGAATTGGGTCCAAAATATAGTATCTCTCAGAGAATTTTCAATGGCTGACTGGTTCTGCATTGTTTCTGGTGTGGGTTGCCCATCCTTCTCTCATTTTTGCACTGCTGGGGGTCAAACCCAGGACCTCAAAGATTACAGAAGAGCTCTCTACCAGCTTGGTAATTAGCTATAATTATTCCATGTTTCATTTTTTGCACAAGTTATATTCCTGTTCTTAAAATTTTTAGACTTTGGTTAAGTAAATGAAAAGTTAAGTAATAAGTGAACAAAGTGGTATATGATACAGTCTTGGGAAATAATAGGTCACATAGAGAGACCACTTGGGATCTCAAGGTGCTGCAGGCTTGGGAGACAGACTGACAACCCATTCCCCAAAATCAATCCTCCCTTGACAACCCTATGAACACCAGGGAAGCACTGAAAATAGTGTTTCCCCTGTTGTATGTAGGGTAGCTATGAGTTGGATACCGACTCAACAGCACCTGACAACAACAACATGAGTACAGCTATGCTCCAGTTATGAAATGTAACATGATAATACTCTACCCTCTATATTCAACTATAAAATATTATCACACATTTAATATCAAAATTTCACTTACCTAATAAAAATCCTCTCAGGTTGTCTTTTTTTCTTACAAAATTTCAATCACTCCTAGCCTAAGCACAGATATTTTTGCCTTGATTCACTTTTAAAATGGGTATTATTTACACACACACACACACACACACACACATATATGTGTATATATATATATATACACACACACACACACACACACACACACACACACACACACACACACATATATATATATATATATATATATATATATATATTTAATTGATGAGATCTTTGGTAAGACATTACCCTTTTAAGACCTGAAATTTTTTATTTAACATTTCCCAAAGGTATAATTGAGATATATGAGACTTAGATTCTCTGAATGAAGAAATTCATGAAGTGTAAGAATTTATGATAACATTAGTCCAATTGCTCTGAAAAGACCTGTGTGCCAAAAGAAGATGACAGCCTTGAAAAACACATTCTGTTGATGTAGCACAATCTCCTAAATTTGGCAAACAATATGATGCAATAGTGAGAGTTCTCCAGAGAAAGGTAGGATATCTATATCTATGTTAATATAGATGCATAAGAGATTTCTTATGGAAATTGGCTCATGCAGTTATGGAGACTGAGAAGTCCCACAATCTGCTTCTTGTGCACTGGGGGAGCCAGGGTATCTGGCAGTATAATTCAGTATTTTCTGAAGTCCTGAGAACCAGGGCAGCAGACAGTAATTTGTAGTCCACACTGAAGGCCTAATAATTGGTGTGGAGGTGGGGGCTGCTGGTATAAGAGCTCCAGTGTTCAAAAGTAGGAGAAAATAAGTGCTATAGCTCAAGAACAGAGGGTGATTTTTTTCCTTCCTAGGCCTTTTTGATGGGGCCCTCAACTGATTGGGTGATGCTAGCCTTGCACTGGGGAGGACGGTCTTTACTCAGTGTACTGATTCGAATACTAATCTCTTCCAGAGACACTCTTCTAGATACGTCTAGATACCTGGTATGTTAGTCAGGTTTACATTACTGTTAGAAAATTCCTGAGATAAACAAATTTGAGGAAACGCTTGTTCCCACTCACAGTTTCAGAGGTTTCAGTGTAGAGTCAGTAGGCTGTGTTGCTTTTGGACCTGTGGCTGGGCAATAGGTCATGGTAGGATTGTGTGATGGTGGAACTTCTGAAGTCATGGCAGCCAGAAGCATAAAAGACAGAGACAGGAAGGGACCAGAGTCCAAATAATCCCCTTAATGGTATGCTTCCAAAGATGTAATTTACTTCCTCTAGGCCTCATTTCTCAAAGGTGCTCCCACCTTCCATTAGTGGCACAGGCTAGAGACTGTCTGTTTAACATATGGACCTTTAGAAATATTGTGATCCAAACTATAGCATCAGGATATCCTTTAACCCAGTCAAATTCACACATAAAATTAATTTCATATGCAAACCTTTGCCATTGACATTTCTGTCTTATATAACATTGAGTTAACCATATCTTCTATAAAGTCTGAATTTGTCTATGAAAACATCATAAAATGTCGTTTCTGTATCAGACTAAAATATGTCATTTTATAGTAAATTTCTGCATTATAAATAATCATTACAAAGAAAAATAATAGCAAATACAAAGAGGTTACCATTTACTTGAGCAAGTACTATGTCACAGGTCCTTTATATTATCTTGAATCTTACAATGCTCTTAAGAGAAAACACTGAGCCAGAAATAGTGTATATTTCATGTAATATAACATTAGTCTCTAATAGACCTGTAATTGAAATCTATGCCATCCTGATCCTAAGAACAATTTTTCATCCTACCATGAGATTGCTAGCATTTTCTCACTAAGTTAAGGTTTAATAGCATAGACTCAAACTTTATTGGTTAAATAACAAAATGATGTCACTCAATTTCTATATTTTTAAACAATTGTAATTGAAGATTACATAATAACTGATCATGTTTTTTCTCATATAATAATAAAATATACAATTTCATTAATTGATTCTTTTTAATTATTTTATGTTTGGTTTAAAAAAGAATCAGACAAAAATGGAATTCATTCTGATGGTATAAGTAATGGTACTTTAAATATTGGACTGATTGAAGGCACAGCAGCCTTAAGAAAATAAACAAGGAATGGTAAGACAGCTAAAGAAAAGCAATGAAGGAAGATATTAAACAGAGGAAGACCTTACAATGTCCTGGGAGGATGAAAGAGTAGCAATGAGGAAATAGTGAGAGAGAGAACCAAGGGTGAGAAGCTAGTCAGCGTGAAATGAACTCATGACACAGTGTGGCTACATCCACAAAGATAGTGGTAAAGTAGTGAAGGCACAGAAGAAGTGTTACCAATTCTATCCTTCCTTTTTTCATGGACTGTGGTTGATTCATCTGAAATATAACACAGCTGACCATGGAGCACTGACAAGACAGTCCAAGGCCTGAGTCTTCTAATGTGTAGAGCAAGACAAATTTGAGTGGAGAAAAGACAGAAGATAATATGCAGAAGAGGAGTCAAATAAAAAATAGCCAGACTATACTTTAACACTGATGACATAGAGAGGTCTAAAATAATTTCCTGTTTGCCATAGTCATTAGAAAACTTTCAAATAATTTTTAAAATCTACTTTATAATTATCTCAGCTATCTTTTAATATATATGCTTCTGGTCTTGATTTTGTTTGTATTTCCTTCTAATTAGTCATTTTTATGATGCACTGATTCTGGAAAATGTTGTAAGTGACACCTGAAGATGCACAAAGTGTAAAGAAACCCTATTTAAATTATAAAATAAAATGAATAAGAACAAAATCTGATATAACTGACATAAAGCTAATAAGGCAAAGTGTATAATTATAGTATTTAAATATTTTTTACAAGTCATATAAAATGTGAATTTAATTATGCTTCAAATCTTAAACTAAATATTAGTTTTGTATACATTGTGGTTGTTGTTAGGCGTCATCGACTTGGGTTCACTCATAGCGACCCCCAAACCCATGCTGATTCTGTGCCAGGTACACAATCTTATTCATGTTTAAGCCAATTGTTGAAGCCACTGTGTCAATCCATCTAGTTGAGGGCCTACCTTTTTTGCCTTGACCTTCCACTCTCCCAAATATGATGTGCTTCTCCAGGAATGGGTCCCTCCAAACAACAAGTCCAAAATGCATCAGATGCAGTCCAACCATTCTTGCTTCCAAGGATCCCTCTGGTTGTGCTTCTTGTAGGACAGGTCTGTTGGTTCTTTTGGCAATTCATGGTATATTCAATATTCATCTTCGACATCATAATTCAAATCCAACAATTCTGCTCCTTTGTCCCATATTCAATACCAGCTTTCACAACCACATGATGCAACTGAAAATATCATGGCATGAGTCAGGGGCACCTTCATCATCAGGTGACATTTTTACCTTTCAGTACTCTAAATAGGTCTTTTGCAATAACTTTTCCCAGTGCAATAAGTCTTTTGATTTCTTTACTGCTTCTTCTGTGGATGACCAACCATTTCAAGAAGTTGCATATGATCAGGAGCTAAAGGTACTGAAGGAAGAAGTTGAAGATGCCTTGAAGGAATTGCCAAGTAAAGCAAAATCTCAATCTTTTCTCCATTTATCATGAAGCTGAGTAGTGTCCCAGTGGTAAGGATTTTTGTTTCATTGATGTTGAGGCAAAATCCGTACTGAAGGCTGGGTTCTTAGATCTTCATCAGTAAATTTTTCACAACTTCTTCACTTTCAACAAGCAGAGTTGTATCATCTGCATAATGCAGATTGTTAATGAATCTTCCTCCAATCATGATGTCATGTTCCTCTTCATAAAGTTCAACTTCTCAGATTATTTACTCAGCGGAGAGGTTAATGAGGTATGGTGAAAAGATACAGCCCCGATGCACACCTTTCTCAACTTCGAATCTGGCAGTGTTTCCTTGTTCTGTTCAAACGACTGCCTCCTAGCCCATGTACAGGTTTCTCATGAGTATGGTTAAATGTTCTACTATTCCAAATCTTTGCAATTTTATGCATAATTTGTTATGATCCACATAGTCTAATGCCTTTTCATAGTCAATAAAATATAGACATCTTTCTGATATTCTCTGCTTTTGGCTAATATCCATCTAATATAAGCAATTATGTTCCTAGTTCCATGCCCTCTTCTGAATGTGACTTGATTTTCTTGCAGTTCCCTGTCTATATACTACTGCAGTTACATTTGATTGATCGTTAATAACATTTTGCTTGAGTGTGATATTAATGATATTATTCTATGGTTTCCACATTCAGTTGGATCCCCTTTCTTGGGAATGGGCACAAGCACTGATCTCTTCCAGTTAGTTGGTCAGGAAGCGGTTTTCCATATCTCTTGGTATAAGCATATTAGCACCTCCAGTAATGCATCTGTTTGTTGAAACTTCTCTATTGGTATTCCATCAATTCCTGGAGATTTGTGTTTTGCCAATTCCTTCAAGGCATCTTCAACTTCTTCCTTCAGTACCTTTAGCTCCTGATCATATGCAACTTCTTGAAATGGTTGGTCATCCACCAATTCTTCTTGTTATAAGGATTCTGTGTATTCCTTCCATCTTCTTTTGATGATTCCTGTGTTCTTTAATATTTTTGCTATAGAATCATTCACTATTGCCATTTGAGGCTTGAATTTTTTCTTCAATTCATTAAGCTTGAGAAAAACAGAGTGTATTCTTCCCTTTTGGTTTTCTATATCCAGCTCTTTTCACATGTCATTATAATATTTGATTTTGTCTTCCTGAGCTGCCCTTTAAAATCTTCTGTTTAGTTCTTATCCTCATCATACCTTGTTTTTACTTTAGTTGCTTGATGTTCAAGGCCAAATTTCAGAGTCTCTTTTGACATGTAATTTGGTCTTTTCTTTTTTTCCTGCCTTTTTCATAACCTTTTGCTTTCCTCATGAATGATGTCTTTGATGTTATGCCACAACTGGTCTAGTCTTCAATCATTAGTGTTTAATAAATTAAACCTGTTCTTGAGGTGGCTTCTTAACTCATGTGGGATGTACTGGAGGCCTTGTACACTTGCCCTAGTTTTCTTCAGTTTCAATTTGAACCTGAATAAGAGTGGTTAATGATCTGATCCACAATCAACATCTGGTCTTGATCTGAGTTTTAATATTAAGCTTTTCCATTGTCTCATTCCACATATATAGTCAATTTGGTTCCTGTTTGTTCCATCTCATGAATTCCATGTGTATATTCACTGTTTATGTTGGTGAAAAAATGTAAAATGTATTTACAATGAAGAGTTCTTTGGTCTGACAAAATTCTATCATGTTAGCTCCAACCTTGTTTCTGTCACCAATGCCATATTTTCCAGCTATTGAGCTTTCTTTGTTCCTAACTTTTGTATTCCATTCAGCTATAATCATGAGTACATCCTGATTGCATGTTTGATTTATTTTGGATTGCAGAAGCTGGAAAAAAATTTTTCTATCTTCATTTGTAGCCTTATTGGTAGGTGTAAATTAGAATAATAGTCATATTAACTCAACTCACCTTCCTTGTAAATCTATGGATATTATTCTATCACAGCATTTTACTTCAGGACAGATCTTGAGATGTCCTTTTTGATGATGAATACAATGCTATATCTCTTTAATCTGTCACTCCCAGCACAGTAGACCACATTGACAAACGGAGGTCCCTGGGGCTTTACTTCATTCCTATCATTTAGATATACTCTAATTTGAGCCTGCAGCAGTATCCCTGTGGCATCTGATCCCATCAGATCTCGGAAGCTAAGCAGGGTCAGGCCTGGTTAGTACCTGGATGGGAGACCACCTGGGAACACCAGAAGCTGTAGGCTTGGGAGAAGGACCTGGCAACCCCCTCCCCAAAATCAATCTGCTCTTGAAAACCCTATGAACAGCAGAGAAGCACTGACAATAGTGTTTCCCCTGTTGTACAGAGGGTTGCTATGAGTCAGATACTGACTTGATGGCACCTAACAACAATAACAACAACATCTAATTTGAGGATGCCATAATTCCACAGTCATCTTTTGAATGCCTTCCAACTTGAGGGGGAGCTCATTTTCTAGCACAATATCTGACAGTGTTTCTCTGTTATTCATAGGGTTTTCAATGGCTAATTGTTTTGGGAATAGGTTAACCCTGTTCTTCTCCCCAGTCTGTCTTAGTCTGCAAGCTCACCTGAAACCTGTCCACCATGGGTGACCCTGCTGTTTTCTGTAATAGCAAGGGCATAGCATTCAGCAGCATACAAGCTACCACAATATTGCAAACTGACAGACATATGTGGATTGGACATATTAGAATTTTTTTAAGAAATGAAGTTTAATCTTAGTACCAATAAAGTAGTTATCATTGTTTTGTTTTTTCTATTTCACAATTTAACTATTTTTAGTAAATCTCATTGAAATAAAATATATGACAATGCATCTACTTAAACCTATTTTATGGCTTCTGAGAAGGGGGATGCAAAAGAGAATTACTGGCTACTCAAAGAGGAGGCACAAGCACAATTTGTTTTACTAATGAAGAATCTGAAGTTGAGACAGACTGCATAACTTGCTCAAATGTCAGATTTTTTATTAGAATCCTCATGTTTTGATGGGAATTCTGTTCCTTTGCCTTAAGCCCCAAAGATGTCTTATATGCTAGAGCATTTTCTAAAGCTGTCTCCTCATAAAGAACTCTAAGCAATGGCCCACAGGGTTAGGGGCCATCCCACATGTTCATATTATTTACAGTTTACTATAAAAGACATTTATAATACTTGTGAATGAGTTTTAAGAGAGGAGACTCCAGCAGGTTCATACTATCCTAAAGTGTTTGCTTTTATCCTGAAGGCAAGGGGTCATCTTTGGTGTTCCAATTAGGGTAATCATATGATCCATTTTACATTTCAAAATGCTAATTTTTACTACTGTATGTAATATCATTTTGAGAGGGCAGGCTGGGGATAAGGAGTTCAGACAGGAGAAAATGAGTACTTACGAATAAAAATGAAATAGTTATTTTTTGGAGTAAATAATATGACTTGTTATTTGATTGAGGGCACTAAAAGAAAAGAAGTAAAACATAAGTCCCCCTATTTTTAGGCATGGTGTATGATTGAACCCAGCACCTTGCATATGCTAGTCAAGCACTCCACCACTGAGATGCAGTGCCAGTCCCTCCCTCACTTTTAAATTTTATTTTGAAACAGGCTCTTGCTAATGTGGGCAGGCTACTTCTGGTTCAAACTTGCAATCCTCCTCCCTCTCAGCCTCTGGAGTCGCTGGGATTAGAGGTGTGTGTGTAGCATCCATCAATTCCTATGTATTGGGGTTTATAAGACTTGGTGAATAGTGATTGTGATTCACTGAGATTGGATATGAGCTGGAAAAGGTAGATATGAGCAGAAGATAAAAAATTCCATTCTATATATGCTAAAGCTGAATTATAGATTATAGTCATTGTATTTGAGATAAAGCAAAATTTTCAATTATTCACAAATGCCTCTAAAGTCATTTTACTCACAGATGGTTTTAGAAAATTCTTGAAGTACTTGTAAGAGTAAATAATATGTAATGTATCTATATATGCACATTTCCAGGAAACAGCTGGTAATTTTAACCAGATTATGAAAAGATTCTCCAGTCCATTAGTGCTTTCTGTTGTTTTACAAAGAATGAAATGACTATAATCTAAGGAAAATTGATAACTGAAGAAGATTGACTATATAATATTTTTGAAATAAGCATTGCTTCCAGATGGAAAGATTGTATGAAGCCAGTGGGTTTTTGAGCAATAAGTTTATCCAGAAAGAATTTGTTCAATATACTTTGAGTCTATTCTAATCCAAATATATTTTAAAAATCTGTGGTCTACAAAATACCAGAGGCAATGTTAGAAAACATTCTGTACTTTCTACATATAGTTTTCAAGCTTTCCCAACCATAACACTCTAGGCTGGGTAAAAAGTAACTCCTTTATTTTGACACAAAAATTGTTTTCAAATGTATGTTTTAAAAAATACCATAACTGAACCTTTCCTAAAGAAGCCTACCACCACTGGTGTAGTTGCAAATATGACAGAGAGATGTTTATGGGGTGAGAGCCCTAAATTATTTATATATGAATGAAACATTTATTTTATCAAAGCTTCTTGCAATTACATATAGCTTGGAAATAGATCTTCATGATCTTTTTGCCCATTATACCAAATAAAAGAATGAGAAAAAGAAAAATTATGAGTATATATTTTTTGCTCAACTGAAACATTGAAATCAATTACAATCTGCCCTCTCTCAAAATAGTAAGAAATATATTCTATTTAATTTTCAGTTTCCCAAACTCATTTTCACAATATTCTTTTTTTTTTCCCCCCTAGGATTGGGATTTGGAATCCAGAGCCTCATACATGATAGGCAAGTACTTTACCACTGAGCTGCACCTCAGCCATATTCTAAATTTTCATTTTTGCTTTGAGACAGGGTTTTGCTAAATTGTGCAGGCTGCCTCTGTCCTCCAATTTGTGATAATCCTTTGTCAGCCTCACTAGTGACTGGGATAATAGGCATACATCATTGTGCTATTGTTAGGTACTGTGGAGTTAGGTACAACTCCTAACAACCCTATGTTCAACAGAATGAAACACTCCTCAATACTGTGCCATGGATGGCACAGTGCCTCTCTGTTCTTCACAGTGCTTTCAATGGCTGATTGTTTTGGGAGTGGGCTTTTAGGTCCTTCTCCCATTTTTTGTGGGTCCAGGGATTGAACCCAGGGCCTAAGAGCATGGAAAGCAGCACTCTACCAACTGAGCTAAACTCCAACCCTAGTCTTCCCTGTCTATAATAATGTTCTCAATAAGATGTTGTTGATGGTTTTTAAGAAGACACATAAACTGAAGTACTTCAATTTAATATTTATGTAGTCACACATCGCTTAGCAACTGGAATATATTCTGAGAAATGTGTCCCTAGGTCATTTCATAGTTGTAAGAATACCATATAGTGTATTACACAAAGAAAGACAGTAATGATGCCACTAGGCAATATGATCTTATGGGACCATCTTCATATATGCCATCTGCTACTGAATAAAACATCATTATGCATCACATAACTGAATTCTAAACTTTGGAATATTTGACTAGCCCTCCATAATATAAAAGTATTTCCTGGAGTGTATATTTGGTAACTGAAATACAAATATGATGTTAATGAATTATAAATTAAGCTGAATATTTCAATCCAAATATAAAAATATGATAAAGAAATTTCTGACATATTGGCAATGAGATAATTAAAAGGATAAGAAGGGTGGCTGAAAAGATAACATTTTCTGTCATTCTATCCTTACTCTGCCATTGCTTAATAAAATACTAATGCAAGCATAAAGATATGAATATACCTAATGTTACATTTGACAATGAAATACGCATCAGAACTCAGGAAGAATTTTCACTGTCTAGAAAGTATACAGAGGTATAATAACTGACTGATGTTCCATGTTGTCTGCTGCCTGTGCAATCATAAATGCTTTGCTTGATAAGGTGATACCTCATTCCCTCCAATTATCTATACCTTTGTTTCAAGAGGTAGGACAAACCATCCAAAAAACTGAAGTGCTGGCCATTCTAGAATTGCATTCACTACATTTCTTTGTGGATACATATATTAGAAACAAAATATAGTCTTATTGTGATAACCCTGTGTGTTATCACTAGCAATGGAGAATATAACATTGTCTTGATTTCATGGGGTTTATAGGTTAATGGATCATACAGACAAGGAGATAATCATAATGTTATTTTGAGTTATTATGATATCAGTAAGTTAGTAAGAATCCTAGGATTATTCATGCATGACACATCTTACACAATCTTTGAAGCTTTGCAGAGAATGCAATGTATAAGTCCAGCTTTTTCTGCTGTGATTGGGCAACTATTGATTTTTTTCAACTTTTTAAAAATTAATGTATATTCATTGTATGAAATAATGTATTTACTACAACATCTTCATAAATGTATATCATGTACTTTGATCTTATTCACCTCCCATTATCTTCTCTTATCTCCCTCTTTCCACTTTCACTGATTCACTTCCTCTTCCCCCTTCTACTTTCATGTCTTATTTTTTTTTAATTCTGGATTCTCCATATGACAGAAAACATGTCACATTTGTCTTTCACATGGTTTTAAGCAGAGGAGTTATGCCACCAAATATATACCTTAGAAACACCTGTGACATGTCACAAATTCTTTCAATATGTATAACTGATTTGTAGTTCACAGCCAAGAGTTTAGTTCAATATTTCAACAAGAGAAACAGAGGGGGGGGGGGAAGAAAGGAAGGAAAGAAGGAAGGAAGGGAGGAAGAAAGAAGGAAAGAAAGAGAAAGAAAAAAAGGTAGTGTATTTTAGCTTTTTTTAGCTTCCATGTATATGATGTCAACAGTAGAAATAATTTCTATTCTGACTCTTAACATAATCATATTCAGAATTTCAGTTAGGATTACATTTAGTGTCATATCTAGGGTAATCATATGTTCTGGTTCATCTGAAAGAGTTAGTTGCTTTGAAAAGTGTCTGTTACCCAAAATATGAAGTCACTCTTACAAAAATCCCTAGATAACTATGGATGAAAATAAATATGAACTCCACTCTGAGTCAAATTGGAAACAAACCAAAACAGATGTTTTAGCACAACAGAATTTACTATAAAACTGTGTTAACTAAAATATCACAGAACTAGTAATTAACAGTAGCAACTAAAATTCTTAAGACTGGTTAATCTAAAAGTAAAAGTTGAAATTATTTCAATATACTAACTTGGAGAAGGCAGTTCATGAAGATGAATATCAAATTTCTAATATTAGATGCTAGCATCTCAGAGAGCCAATGATGGGACTAGTTGTACAAATGTTGGAAAAAATGAAAATTAGATTAAATTGCTAGAGTTACTAGGACCAATTTTTTCTGTTTGTGTGTATGTATGAAATGTTAAAAATCTGAGCCCAGATAAAGCTGACAGGAATAGGAAGGCAAATAACTGCAGGGAGGCAAATAGCCTCCAGCCCTGCAGTCTCCTTCTAGCTGTCCCTAACAGCAAAGTGTAACTGGCAATGTAGGTGGGCAAGCAGAAATGTGGACTGCATGCTGCGCCATATACTGCTCAATTATTGGCAAGCTAAGGAATGTGTAAGTGGAAAAATGCCTAGTATTTTTAATTGATTTTAAAATTCAGACCTATGTATTTGAGAATAACAGAATATAAGAACCAGTAAGTGTGTTTTTGCTTCAAAATCTATTTATAGTTCATTGAAAATATTAAATATTGGATTGGATACTATGGTGTAAGTAAATACTTCTTTGAGCCTCGGAAAACAAGTCATTGTTAATTTACTTGCTGTGTTTTTCCAGATGTGAAATAATTTGGCTTAAGTGTAGTAGACAGATCCATGTAAGTGTTCTGGTTTTTGTAAAACAAAATTTGTTTTGTTCTTCTTTTATTGCAGACACATATACATAAACACATAGGTATGCCTTGAGGTAAAACATGAGGATAGCTGATTGAATTTTCATCTTATTTCAAAGCATGGCTATGTTTCTTACTTTACATGTCCTTCAGGCCTCATCAGAGCACAAAGTTCCAAGTGACTTCAAAGAGATTTCTATACTAAGATCAGCTCTATGGGGCATGGAATACAATGAGAAATGAACCAACACCAGAGGTGCAATGAAAGGTAAAAATCATAGCATCACCACAATTCCAGGGTTATGTGGCAGGCTAAATTACTGCACCTGGATATGGAAATCTCATGGGTTCACAAAGAAAAAGTTCGTAAGCATTTAAGGCAGAAAATAAATCTGAGTTCATTCTCATTAAGCAGTGTAGATATCATTCTGTTTCATTGTTATTATGGAAATTTCTTAGCTTTCCTTTTTGGAGAAGGAAATAAATAAATGAATGATCAAATATAAAGCAAAATATAGCATCTACCCATATTAGGCTTTCCAGGTATACTGTCTGGGTAAACCAGGTTATTCTAATTATATTTTTAAATATTATATATAAAGTAGTGTGAGTTCTAGGGATACTGAGGAATTAAAGATATACCTAGAAACTTACTGAAGAAACTTTGTATATCTGGTTGTACAACCCTCTCTCTTCTTGGAAAGATTGGCTTTGGGAATGAGAAGAAAAAATAGGTGTAAAATGACAGTTGGATTCAGATACTGTGTCCTCTGGTACAAATTGTTGCAATAACTTATCATAAACATAAAATTTAGGATAGTAACATGAAAATGTTGTAAAGAACACCATAACACCAAACAAAATGGTTTGCATTTTTAGGTAAATTGTCTGCACTCAATAAAATTTATACTGATTTGCATTTTTGAGAAAGTAATTCTTTACATATTTTTATTTTATATTAATTAAAATGAAATTCAGTCTCTAGAATTAATAATTTTATTCTCTTCAAATTCAAAATGTGCTTATAAATTCTTCAGCTTTTCTCTTATTTTCATGAGAGTTCTCCCTTCACAAATATCATTTTGAGGGTTCTTAAAGCTCATATGGATTTTATCCTATAGTTGCTTGAAAATGGCATCAGATTATAAATTATTAGAATTCTTTATGAAACTCCTAAAATCAGGAATGATTTTTCTTTTTCTTTTTAGTGGGAAGGTGGGGTATATGTTCAACATGAGTACTTAAGAGGAGCTTGCACCTATTTCTTCATGTTCTTTATTTATAAAGCTTTCCACAGGCATATCATTTATTCTGGTCTATACCATACAGTATTGATGACAAAGACTGAGATGTATGAGACTCAACACAATACAACAAAATAGTTATTTCTCAAATCATGTCTACAGTGATTGCCTACAAAACAGATTATGTGGACCTATTGTCAAAAAAACAATTATGTTCTACAAATCACTATCAAAATATTTTCTCTGTGTTCTAGCAATCTAGTTTATGTGTCCTATACTTTACTTTTATATGTGCTATTAGACTCTAATTTATCTAGAGATTTAGGATATTGCCAGAAACTAGAAATGAATTCATATGACTGGAAAAAAGAGATTTCCTATAATTGGCAATAGATTTCCTTGTCCACAATATTAATTTCTTTCTTCATTTCTGAGATGTAGACTCTCAGTACTTATTGAAACTTTTGGTGTTATCTATAACTGGCATTTTTCAGATGTCTGGCAGCTCAGTTGAGCTCCTATTGCAGTCACCCATTGCCACTATATTCTCCAACCTTCAGTTCTTGAGACATTAAGTTTATATGCAGTCCTTTGGAAATAGAATATGTTTTTTAACCTTCAGGATTTGACTGCAATACCACACATCTACTCCTAATCTCTCTTACCTATGCTAACTCGTTTCTGCTTGAATAACCTACTTCTGCTATTTGGGCTACAAAACTCTGAAGAGACAGTACTAACGCCCACCAATGTGGTCCGAGCAAAGTGAACATGCAATGATGAGAAAGTGATTATTTTAAGTAGAAAACATTAAGATTTCTTCCCAATCTAATTTCTAAGAATTTGTTTTTCCCATACTAATATACATAAACAGTGAAATGAATAGTGAAATCAAGAAACAGTTAAAACAGAAGGAAAGAAAGAAAAAAAACAAAAAAAGAAATGGAGGAAAGAAGGAATGGAAAAAAGAAGGAAGGAGGCAAGCTAGAAGGAAGGAAGGCTGGAAGAAAGAAGGCAGGAGAGTGGTTTTCACTGGAAGGCACACTGTGAGATCAGAGTACCAGCTGGGTCAGTACCCCAACCTTGGCAGCAAAAGGAATCAGAACCATCCCTATTGGTATCCATTTTCAAACATTACTTGCTAGTGATTTTTGCACAGTCATTGAAAGTATTTGTATGTAACCAAATGCTTTCAGAAAGGATTAGCAAAATGGCTCCTTCAACAGATGTTGGAGAAATTTCAATGATTCACTTTAGAGGAATGGGTAGTTTGAAAAGCTGAACGTAACTAAAGAAAATGATGGTTTAAATTTAGGACTTAGGACTGGATTTTGGAATACAAGTGAAAAGTCCCTCTAGGAACTTGGAAAACTGAGAAGAAATTTTGCGGGGTTGGAGTTATTGTAAAATGTGTAGGAATAGAGCAAAAATAATGCTAGATATTAACATGTATTATGGCTCCATATGTATTTTTTCCCGTGTACCTTGTGATGGGCAAGACCAGTGAAATTCTGACAATCATATTTTCTGTTCTTAAATTTCTTGCCATGAAGGTAAATGCATGCTTAGCCAGATTTAATTTCTCCAAGATATGAACAAGTATTTCAGTTTGTTGATTTATTCATCATAATTCCTCACAGTAGATGATATTTGCTTCATATTGTAATGTTTAATATTAGCCATTTCCTTATAGAATTAATCTAAAACTGTTGTCATTAACGTGGATATCCCTTCTTAATTTCCCCAAATCTATATGGTACTAAAATTCTTTTAGCCTGCAGCCATAGCACTGTGGCCTCTGATCCCATCAGATCTCAGAAGCTAAGCAGGGTCAGGCCTGGTTAGTAGTTGGATGGGAGACCTCCGGGGAATACCAGATACTGTAGGCTTGGGAGAAGGAGCTGGCAACACCCTCCCAAAAATCAGTCTGCCATTGAAAACCCTGTGAATAGCTTAGAAGCATTGACTGTTTCGGCTGTTTTACGTATGGTCACTATGAGTCGGATACTGACTCAAGGGCACCTAACAACAACAACATAATTCTTTCAGTATTTTAGGATAAAAATTTAGAGTCATTATTGACTATTATTGTAAATCTATATTTCATATGTATGCAATGTAATAAATTAAAGCATCACATCTCACTATCATATAAATCTCCTTTGAACTCTCACCAGAAAGAGAATTAAGAAGTTGTTTTCATTCTTGATCATAATAATAGTTTCTTAACAGTTTGTCAACCTCTAGTTTTCTTTCTTGTTTATTTTGACACATCTTTATATTGTCTATCATATTAAATTTAAACTTCTGCTCAATTTGTGTGATTTTTTAAAATAATCTGGCCCTAGAATATTTTTCCTCCTCAATGTGAATGTAAACTTTACAAGGCAAAAAGTAGTGTCCAAGATTTTACTTTTATCTTTTCTGGAACTTATTGAAATATTTTCCAATACATAGTTTTTAACATAACTATAGATTTATAAGTAAACTTTAGGAAAATACCAATCTCTGCATTCTCCTGATCTCTCCTTATTTATTATCAATTAAAATCTTTTGAAATTAAAAGAAATAAAATTTGAATGCAAACAGTTTGTCTAGTTTATGAATTAATTTATTAATATCATCATGTCTGAATATTTTTTTCCATAAAAGGAAAAATGAGTTTACCTTGTGGTTGGAAAGACAAAGTGCTTTTCAATCATATATTGTTTACAGACTTTTCATAGCTCCATCTGCTGCCATTTAATTGGAAAATTTCTTTGTATGTTTTATAATAGTTATGGAAGTTCCAATGAACAGCTCATTGAAAATTACCTCTTTGAAAATTACTGCTGCATTGTTATTGTGCATGTCAAGCTCCCTTACCAAGCTGAACCCATTTAAATTTTGTTTTGTTTTGTTTTGTTTTCTATACTCGGGGGTTGAACCCAGAGCCTGGCACATGATTAGCCAGTGCTCCACCACTGATCTGCATACCTAGCCCATTTTTAATTTTTTATCTTGAAAACAGGGTCTAACTAAATTACACAGGCTGCCTCTAAACTAAACTTGGAATCCTTTTGCTTCTGCCTCTGAGTCTCTCTGGGATTATAGAAGTGCACCACCATGCCCAGCTTCCATTTAGAATTTAATGGAAAGCAGATGACATTAGTATTGTGTTTCTTATTTATATTGTCTTCAGCCTAGTTTTTATAATACTTTTTTTCCTAGTAAAAAACAATTCCCATCTAAAAACAACCTTATGTTTCATCTCTCAATGTCAAAACAGTGCTACTACTTTTGATAGGTATTCTCAGATATCCAGATTTTAGTTGGTATTGTGTAGGGAAATGAGTTAATACATTCATAAGACCTTGTGTCATGTTAAATTTATTGCATTTTGCCTATTGAAATGTATTTGTTTTTCTTCTCCAGTGTGTACACAAGTAAATGTGGCTTTGTTGACATTAAATACTTAATGTGTCAGAGACAAAGTTCATTATTTTCCACCAGTAAATTTCCAATTTCTCTAATATCTCAAAATTTTCAATTATACATGTCCATTCTTCTTGATATAATTTTTGAATTGTTGCTTTTCTGAAGATTCTAAAAGTCAGGGGAAAATCTATATACCATAAAATTTTGTCGTGTGGTAAGTACATAAACATAAAAAAATGGCTGTTTCTATTCAGTACTAATTTATGACATCTGCGTGTAAGAATCTTTTTCCTTAAGTCAGTGTTGCTACTGTTAGGTGTCCTTAAGTCCACTCAGACACGTAGCGACCCTACATGGAGCAGAAGGAAACACTATCCAATATTCTGCCATACACACAATCTTTTATTAACATTTGAGCCCATTATTGAAGCCACTGTATTTCTTCACATTTTGAGTTGTGCTACATCAGCAAGTGGAGGTTCCAGGGGCTTTATTCTATTGCTCTCATTAAGGTAAATTCTGCTGTTTCTTGAATGCCTTCTATCCTTGGGGGCTCATTCTCTCTCACAATATTGGACAGTGCTTCTCTGTTATTCATAGGGTTTTCAATGACTAATTGTTTCCTGAGTAGGCTGCTGGGTCCTTTTCCCTAGTCTTAGTTTGGAATCTGAGCTGAAACTTGTCCACCCTGGGTGTTCCTCCTAGTATCTGAAATACCATTGGTATAGCTTTCACCTCATAACAGCACACAGTTCTCCATAGTAGGACAAGCTGAGAGACACTTGGGGATTTCCTTCAGTAGAAATCTGTAAACCTGAGATTTCCAATTCTACCAAATGGTGACTAGAAATAATTTTGTTGTTGTTATTTTTAGGTGCCATCAATTCAGGTCTGACTCATAGCAACTCTGTGTACAACAGAACAAAACACTTCCTGACAATGTGCCATGCCTACCACTATCAGTGCTTCTCTGCTATTCATAGGGTTTTCAATGGCTGATTGTTTCAGGAGTGGGCTGTAGAGTGCTTCTTCCAAGCATACAGCACCTAGTATTCCCAGGAGATCTCCCATCAGAGGATTAACCAGACCCAATCTTGCTTAGCTTCTGAGATCAGACAGGATTGGACACCAAGGTGGTATAGCTAATTTTCACTTTTACTCCATTCCTTCAGTTACGGATTTGAGTTACTGAAGTATCCCACAGAGGCCATTTTAATTTTGAAGCTGTCACAATTAATTCAGTGAATGGTAGGAAATCTCATCACTATGGCAGAACAATAATGGATGACTCATATTGGAACTACCCCTAACAATACTGCACAATGAAAAGTCTCAGAAAATTACTTTCCATCTTGCATATAAAGTTTATATTACTAATTTTAAAGAATAACAACTTATAATTATTGCAGTATGAGACCTCCTTAAGACATTTATTATATATAAATGTGGATGTTTATAATTAGCCTTTCTCTTCAAAAGCACTTGAATTTTCCAGAATTCAATGTCCTTTTTAGTAATATAGAAAAGGAGATCCATTTCATCCTATGAAAATGAAGTACATTTAGAATTGGGGAAAAAACTATGTTCTCTGGCAAGGTCCCCTGAGTTAAGATGTCAGTTTCACTTTTCTTCATTGTTCAGTGTTAATTTGGTTGAGCCTTGTTTGCTGCCAGTGCAGTGTCATTTGAAATCCAGAAAACAAAAAAGACATTGGATTTTAGTAATTCAATATGTCTGTTACTTTGGGAACTCTAGCCTCCTGAAAGTATAATGATTTATTCATTTATTTCTATTTATGAAACATTCATTGTAAAAATAGAATTTTTATTATAAAGAGTTTTGGATACTGCTTTGTGAAATCTCCCATATAGTGTTAATCATTGTACTTCCTAATCAGTGCAGTTTACACAGAAATTCATAGCTATTATTTCTTATCTTCTCCAGTAGAATTTTGAAAAATTTGGAATATCTAACAACAAAACTATGCTTAAGCAGATGTGATTCTATTTTTATAACTTTTTTTGAAAATAAAAACATAATTATTTTGGCATGGATTCTACAATAGATTTTATGGAGTACATCTTAAAGGAGATAATACTAGTAAAATTATGTTCTGCACATAATTATTTGATATATGAAAAGGAAAAAATATAGTGGTGTTCCACTAATAATCTGTTTGGTTTTCTACCGTACAAGAATAAGAGTCTATTTTAGGCTTTCATTTCAGTTTCATGAAATTACTTTCAGGCTTGAAATGTTTTGAAAACTGTTTTTGAAGTAAGAAACATCTATGAAGAAATAGTGTCATTTCAGTACTTTTTCATTAGTTAAGCTTATAATTAGGGCTGGGATTTAGCTCAGTTGGTAGAGTGCTGTGCTGCAGTCTCTGAGGTCCCGAGTTCAATTCCCAGCACCGTAAAAATGGGAGAAGGACCTGGCAAACCACTCCCAAGGCAATCCCGAAACAGTCAGCCATTGAAAACCCCATGAGGGTCGCTATGAGTGGGAGACCGCCTGGACAACATCTAACAACAACAACAAACTTATGATTATGGGAAATGGTGGCAGCCTAAACACTCACTGCTCTGTTATTACCTACATTGTCATCACCTTTATCTCCCATATCAGACAGCTGCTAAGGCGTGAGATGAGACTTGTTGTTGTTAGGTGCCGTCGAGTCGGTATCCGACTCATAGCGACCCTCTGTTCAACAGGGGAAACACTATTGTCAGTGCTTCTCTGCTGTTCATAGGGTTTTCAATGGCAGATTGATTTTTGGGAGGGGGTTGCCAGGTCCTTCTCCCAAGCCTACAGCTTCTGGTGTTTCCAGGCGGTCTCCCATCCAGGTACTAACCAGGCCCGACCCTGCTTAGCTTCTGAGATCTGACTGGATCGGATGCCACAGGGCTACCGCTGCAGGCTGAGATGAGACTTAGGTGAGACCTAAGTGGAATCTTCAAGGAGGGAGATGTTTTAATAATTCTACCCATTGGTTTTTATATCACTTTGGGATAGGCGGAAGGAAGTTTAAGAGGAGGTCCTAATACAGTCGGATGGATTCCAAAGAGAAGCATGCTGGCAGATGTCCTTGATCTCCATCTTTTCAGTGGTATAGGTAACATCTTTCCTCCTGAGTGCTCTGTGGTGGGCTAGCTCCTCCATGTCCACCGGAGATGGTGTGCTATACACCTGGCATGCCGAGTTCTCTGTGACCTCCACAATTTGAGTGACATGAAGCTAAAAACTTGACATTTGCCCCCTTTTAGGTCAGTAATACATATTTTGTTTGCAAAATGTGCCATATTGTCAGCAGGTTTAGGCTGCTGTACCCCAACATTACCACCTGCCCTGAGGAGTTCCCTTTCTCAGGACCTCCACTCAGGGGATACTGGTTCCTTGTCTCTGTTGCCACAAAGAATTTCAGGATGAAACAGAGAAGTGAAGCAGAGTTTTGAGATTAATAATAAATTAAAGGTAAGAGATAGTACATGTTTCAGAGCAATCATGGGCATCTAGAGAGAAATGTGCCCCTAAGTGTTTCACAATGGTATATGTATGATTTATGGCTTTTGAAGATACATTGCTCAGTGGGGTCTCAGCAGGTGTCTGGCATAGATTTATGGATTGGAAAAGGAACATTGTTAAAATGTCTACATTTGGATAGTCAAGGAAATTCCTACTATGTCTATATTCTTCAGGAAATTACCTAGTTCTATTAGTTTTAATTATAGTCTATAATGTGGGTTGGTGAGATTCTTAAGGAAGCACTGGTTTCTATGCAGACAGTTATCAGAGCAGCTTCTTTTATCTCTCCCCCCTCCTCCTTCTGCTTTTTTTTTTTTTCAGTTGTGCTGAAATTCTTGTCAGACTAGATCCCAGGAAGAGAGAAGCTCTTTCCTTCCCATGTCCCCCAAATTTTCCCTGTCTTTCTATCCTACCTCAATAGCACTCCCAGTTTTTGAACTGAGTCTTAAGGAGAAGGCAAGCAGCAGGGTTTTTTTGTTGGTTTGTTTGTTTTTGTTTGTTTTGTATTTTTGTATTACTAAGAGATCTCAGAAGATAAAGGAAGGAGAACAGACAAAAGAAACAGTTTGTAATGAGATAAGACGGCTTCAGGAGGTGACATTTTAAAATAAAGGTCACAATTTCAACTCAAAATTTTTATTTAACAAACACAAGCATTTTAATTCTGTAATATGAAAATCCTGACAATATTTGAAAAGTTCTCAACTCAATTCCTTTTGTAATTGTTTTGCCTACTATTTTCTCTCCCTTCTTTTGCAAATTCAATTATATGAATGACAGAACATTAGCTCTTTTATTCACTTTTTCTTTGTTTTCCTGGACATTTGTTTTTCTACTCTGCCTCTCTTCTCTTCTGTTTGGTACTCTATTTTGCCCAATTCATTCAATTTTAACTTCTGTGAACTGTGTATCTGAGTTTAAGATTTCTGAAGATTTTCTATTTTTTAGATTCTAGTTTTCTGGTATACTATATCTTATTTAATTATAATTAAATTATAATTATTATAATTATATTATAATTATTATATTATAATTATTATATATTATATATAATATAAAAACATATATATTATATATAATATATGTATATTATATATATAAATATTATAATTATTATAATTATAATAAGTAATGATATTAAGGCAGTAATAAAGGATCTCCAAAAAGGAATGTCTACAGCTATACCACTGTGGCTTCTGATCCTGTCAGATCTTGGAAGCTAAGCAGGGTCAGGCTTGGTTAGTCCTTGGATGGGAGACCACCTGGGAACCCCAGATGCTATAGGCTTGGGGGAAGGACCTGGCAATCCACTCCCAAGAAACAATCAGCCATTGAAAACCCTATCAATAGCAGAGAAGCACTAATAGCACTGTTTTGCCTTTTGTAGATAAGGTCACTATGAGTCAGTCCTACACCGACTTGAGGGCACCTAACAACAACAACAACATACTATAAACAATATTAAAACACCAAATTTAAAAAAATCATCAGTGTAATAATATAAAAAACTCTAGAGTGAAACAATATAGAGAACAAATAGATTCTATTGTGTACATAATTTTAAACTTGGCTTTACAATGGGATATTTTAATAACATAATGACTGATTTAACAGGTGTGTTGAACAAACTGGTTTACTAAATGGGACAAAATATGTTATCTCATACAATACTTACAAGGACACATTTTAAATGACATAATTTATTTTAAAAATAACATACATTAGTTATCATTACATTGATTGGTAAAACTTTTAATCTTATCAGGAAACAGAAAATTTAAAAATTCATAGATACATTTGCTGTGTTTTAAAAATATGTTGCCTCACAAATTATACAAAATCAGGATTAATATATTTATTATTTATGTGGATTAATATTTGCAACTGAATTAACATCTATAATAGGGTCATACATCCAAGAATCTTAGAAAAACATGCATAATAAACAGTTTATGACATTGTATTACAACACATGATGCCTTCTTTATGTTTTTCTCTTGTAACCAACAACTATTGTTGGCAGCAAAAAAGAAAGCACTATAATTTATTACTAATAGAAGTATGAATTGTGAAATAATTAAACATCTCTATGGTAAAACTTATAAAAACAAAAATATGCATATTCAGCTTTTCTTCTGTGAATATATCCTATGAAAATATAGGCATTAGTCAGATAGTTGCAAGGATATCTATTATAACTGTTGTGGCAGACATGAAATAAGATGCATATTAATCTATAAGAAAATGGAATGGTTCAAGATGACAAATTGATAACACCCTCAGAAAGACCTGGTGAAAGAGGAAAGCTAAAATAGTGATTATATACACTATATACTCAACAGAGAGAACTAGTAAATAGGAACAGAGAAATAAAAGAAAAAAATTGTGAGTAAAAATATCATTGTGGGAGGACATGTCAGAAACACCATCAGAGGCTTAGTGCAGACTGTCTCAGCAAAAGAGAGCTGATACCTTTGCAGGTAGTGGGACTCCCCTGCACTGCAGGGCTAACTGGTAACAAATGGAGACTGACCACTGAATGGGGACTTTGGGGGAATGCTGCCACAATAACAGGGGAGGTAGGAATAGACACATAGTGCAAGTGTGGTCTGAGAGACAAAGGGATTGGATCCTCTCAAACAGGCTTCAGCACTTAAGGAATCATGGCCATTGAGTATTCATGTCTGGGAACCAGATTATCACCCAATTAAATTAATAAATGTTGAGGTGAGCTGCTAGCTGTGCTGAGAAGTTGGTGGCTATTGGGCACACTCCAGTAACTTGGAATTCTCAGATGGCCCACCCTCTTGTCTGGCACTGTGTAGCTGGCCAAGCGCAAATGAGCCTGAGGAAGTCACTGTGCCTGTGCTGGGCAGAGAGATTGGAATGCACAGTAGTGTGGAGGAGCAGATGGAGAGGCTTAATGGGTTTAAGGAAGTAAAGTATTTCCTGGAACACCCTGAAACTGGACTAACATGTGAATGAACATATAAACAGCCAAGTGGCCTCCTAACCTACCCAGACAAGTGGGTCACAGACAAGCACCCCTTCAACGCATTGTTTCCCAAGTCTCCTACTTACAGCATGGGCTCAGATCACTGCAGTGAACAACACAGACCTAGCTAGCTATGCTGTAACCACCCTGGGGAGAGAGAACTATGTATGTGGTTGAGTAGCAGGCAGTGCCAGATGGAGCAGCTTCCGCAGGCACAGCTTTTGGGGTCCCAGTGGGGATTTGAGTTTGTGGGTCAGTAGGCCTGGAACAAGATTGTCCCATGAGTGTGTGGAAGAATTTGGAGGGGGCAAGCCCAATATGAGAACTGATATGGAACTATGTTGGTGAATGTGGGCTGGACCAGCTGATTGGCAATATCTAGAGGGTACATGGGACACCCAAGGAACTGAGTGATTGACACATAGATGGAACTAATCAGCATGTGTTGATTTGTTTTGTGGACTGGTTTTTCTTCTTTCCTTTATTCTCTATCTTTTGTATGTTTGTATGTTTCTGATTTTTAATTTCTCAATTGTTATTCTTTCATTGCTGTGCTGCATTGGTTTTTCTTCTGTTCTCTTTTTTGCTTTTTTGTACATCACTTTCTCTCTTTCTCTACTTTAGAATTTGATACTTTTCTTGATTTCTCACACTAGTCATAATTTTGACCATTATTCTTTCTAGATTACCCCAGTCAATCAATTCTTCCCAAATTTATTTGTCAAAACCCAAAAAGGACATCTCCCATCTTTGTGTTTCCAATACATCCTGGAATGTTATAAATACATGTTCTTCTTGGTAGGTGTGGTCAAGTTGAGTCTGACTCATAGTAACCATCATAGGGTTTGCAATGGCTGATTAGGGATTGCTTCAGGAGTGGGTTACCATGTCCTTCTCCCATTTGGTGTTTCTGGGGTTTGAAACCAGGGCCTCAGAGAGTTCAGAGTGGCACTGTACCAACTGAGCTAGACCCCAGATAATAAACACACATATAGACACACACTACATATAATGAATATATAGAATTGTAATTTACTGACTCTTTTCCCACTTATACTTCAACATTTCAGTCTCTCCTTTCTCTCTTGTTCCATATCCCTATTTAATCCTGTTCTTGACCCTACTTCCTAATCACCTATTAGATCTTCATTTTTCTGCCATTAATACCTATACTGTACTCAATATTTAATCCACAAACCTATTTGTCATTACACCTAAAAACCCTTTCCCATATGTACATTCTTAAACAACCACTAGCTATAATCATAAAGGTGAGATTGGGTGAAACTATTACTTTAGCAGCAAAATGCTTTATATACTCTGAGTGATATTGGAGACCAAGATCTCAAGGAATTAAATCAAGGATAACCTCAAACATATAAAGTAGTAGTAACCAGACTAAGAAAGGTCCAGAACTCAACATAAACCCACTCAAAATATGAAAACGCAATGTAAAGATGTCCCTAATAAACAAAACCCCTCCATAAATGAAATAAAAGGTAGACAACCAAATACTAGAAATGCCAGAAAAAGAATTTAGAAGTCTGCTTATAAGAATGTTAAGAGAATTCAGAGATACCACAACTAAACAAACAAAGACAATCCAAACTCTGAACATAAAAGTGCCTGTGTTAGAAAAAAAATTCAGCAAAAAATCAAGATTTTAGAAAAGAACCAGACATAAATTCCAGAACTACAAAACACAAATAAAAGTGACAGTAGAATCTAATGTTTCCAGATGGGAAGAGCCAGAAAATAGAAGATCAGTGACTGAAAAAAGTTGAAGAGCTTATCTATTCAAATAACAAGAAGGAAAAAACAATAAAGCAATATGGCCAATATTTTAAAGAAATTGTTTGTAGAATGAAGACACGTAACAGATCAATACACAGAGTAAAAGACGAACCTGAAACTAAAACTAGAGGCATAGAGAATCTATTCAATAAAATAATAGCTGAAAACTTCCAAAACCTATGGAAAGAAATAGCCAAACCAGAGAAACATCCAGAATTCCAGTCAGAGTAGACCAAAACAGATCTTCTCCATGGCATGTAGTGGGAATATGAAATATAAAAGTGAAAGAAATAATTTTAAAGGCTTTCGAAGAAAAATATCACTTACAAAGGTAAACCTATCTGAATAACAGCTGATTTCTCAACTTCAGCAGTAAAGGCAAGGAAAGTATGATCAGACAGGTTTTAAGTCATGAAATCAAACAATTGCCTACAAAGAATATAATTTCCTATAAAGTAAAGACATCATATTGAAGATGAAGATGCACCTGACTCATGCCATGGTATTTCTGGTTTCATTACATACTTATGAAATCTGGGGAGATAGGAGAAGAGTTGATACTTTTGAATTATGGTGCTGGGAACAAATAGTGAATAGACAATGGACTGCCAAAAGAACCAATAGATCTATCTTAGAAGAAGGGCAAACAGAGTGGTACTTAGAAGCAAGGATGATTAGAATATTTCTTACATATTTTGGATATGTTTCAGGATAGGTGAATCCCTAGAGAAGGACATCATGTTTGGGAGGCTTGCAAGTTGGCCAAAAAAAAAAAAAAAAAATCAACTGATGGATTGATACAATTATCGGAACAATAGCCTTAAGCATAAAAAAAGATCATGTGCATGGTATGGCATCATGTAATCTTTCATACTGCTGTACATAGGGGCATGATGATTCAGACCTGAATCAATGGCATTTAACAATAACAATGATAGTAATAGCAAGCAGTGAAATTGAGGCAGCAATAAAAAAACCTCCCAAAAAAGAAAAGCCTAGGTCCTAATGGGTCACAGCTGAATTTTATCAAACACTTAATGAAGATTTAATACCTCTAGTCCTCAAAGTATTTCATAAAATAGAAAGGGAAGGTATACTTCCAAATTCATTCTATGAAGGCAGTATCACCCTGATACCAAAACCAGGTAAGGAAAACACAAAAAGAAGAGAGAGAAAGAGGGAGAGAGAGAGAGAGAGAGAGAGAGAGAGAGAGACACCATAGACCTATTTCCCTAACGATCATTGATGTAAAAATTGTCAATTAAATTTTTGCAAAGTGAATATAATAACTCATATAGGAAAGATCATTCACAATGATCAGAAGGACTTCATTTCATAAATGCAAGGCTGGTTCAACATATGCAAACCAATTAATGTAATAGAAAATATAGAGAGACTTACAAACAAAAAAATCACATGGTCATCTGAATTAATGATAAAAAAGCCTTTGACAAAGTTCAACATCGACTCATGAAAATAATCCTGAAGAAATTGGGTGTACAGGAGCATATCTCAACATCATGAAGGCCATATGTCACAAAGTTATAGCCAACATCATATTAAATGCGGAAAGCTGTAACATTCCCTTTAAGATCAGGAATAAGACAAGGATGTCTAGTCTCTCCTCTCTTAGTCAATATTGTCATTGAAATCCTAGCCAGAGCAATCAGGCTGGAGAAAAAAATCAAAGGAATACTAATAAGGAAATAAGAGTTTGAATTATTCCTAGTAATAGATGACTTTATTACTTACCTAAAGCACCCTAAACCTTCCACTAAAAAACACCCAGAGCTTATTAGCTACTTCAACAGAGTAGCAGGATACAAAATTGTCACTCAAAACTCAGTAATATCCCTTTATGTCAATAGTGAACAGGAAGAGAAAGAAATAAAAACAATAATCTTATTCACAATAGTTCAATAAGTAATTAAAAATTTAGGAATCAGTCTAACCAAATACCCTAAAGCCCTCTACAATGCAAAATTCAAATCACTAAAGAAAGAAATTACAGATGGTAATAGAATATGGCAGGACCTTTCTTGCTCATGGAGTAGAAGAATTAATATTGTGAAAATGACTATACCACCAAAAGAAAGCCTACAGATTCAATGTAATCTCCATAAAAATTCCAGTGATATATTTCATGGAAATAGAAATAACGATCATAAAATTCCTATGGAAACAGAAAAGACTGCATATAGCCAAAATAATCTTAGGCAGCAAAAATAGTGAAGGAGGCATCAGAATACCTGATTTCAAAATATACCACAGTGCTGTAGTGCCATAAACATCTTAGTACTGGCATAAAAACAGGCATGAACATCAATGGAACAGAATAGAAAACCCAGATATACACTCACAGTGCTGCAGCCACCTGATCTTTCATACAGCAGGCAAAGGTACTAGTTGGAAAAAAGATAGACTTTTCAACAAATGATGCTGGGAAAATTGGATATTCTTATGTAGAATAATGCAAGTAGACCTGTACCTTTCAATCTGTGTGGTGCTCAAAATGAGTCAGAAACATCAACATAAAACTAGAAACCTTAAGAAAAGTTACTGAACACATTCCAACACATAGGTACAGGCAAGTACATTCTCAACAATAATCTACTTGTCTAGGAAAAGGCACCAAGAATCAATAAATGGGATTATGTAAAACTGAAATCCTATACATCTGACAGACTTTTAATTACTAGACTATACAAAGAACTCAATAAATTAAACATCTAAGTTACAAATAATCCAATGCATAAGTGGCAATGAAACTGCACAGAAAGTTCTCAAAAGAAGAAATACAAATGACCAATAGACACACACACAAAAGTTCAATATCTCTAGCCATTAGGGAAATGCAAATAAAAACAACACTGAGATTCTATCTCACTCCAGTCAGAATGGCCAAGATTAACAAAACGTACAACAAAAACTGACGAGGATGTGGAGAAAAGGGAAAATATTACACCGCTGGTGGGATTGTAAATTAGTGCTGCCACTTTGGAAATCAATATGTAGCTATCTCAGAAAAGTGAAAATGTTGTTGTGTTGTTGTTGTTAGGTGCCATCGAGTCAGTATCCAACTCATAGCGAACCTCACAGGGTTTTCAATGGCTGACTGTTTCAGGATTGCATTGGGAGTTGATTGCCAGGCCCTTCTCCCATTTTTGCGGTGCTGGGAATTGAACTCAGGACCTCAGAGACTACAGCGCAGCACTCTACCAACTGAGCTAAATCACAGCCCTAAAGTGAAAATAGAACTACCATATGATCCAGCCATATTATTTCTAGGAATTTACCCAAAGGAAGATATGTCATCATACTACAAGGACACCTGCACTTCCACACTTAAAGTAGTATTCTTCACAAATTGCAAGGATATGGAATCTACCCAGGTGTCCATCAATAGAGGACTGGATTTAAAAATTATGATATATATGTATATATATATGTGTGTGTGTGTGTATATGTGTGTGTGTGTGTGTGTGTGATGGAATATTAATATATATATGATGAAATATTATTCAGCAGTAAAGATGGAAATTATGTCATTCACAGAACATGGAAGAAACTGTAAAGTATAATTTTAATCAAAATAATCCAGACTCAAAGAGAAATATCTTCTGTTCTCCCTCATATGTGGGAACTAAATCTACCTTAAAGCATATATATATTATATATATATATATATATATATATATATATATATATATATATATTATATATATGTATATATGTACATATGTACATATATACACATATATACATATATAGTATACATGTATAATATATACATATACATATATACATATACATATATATATATATATATATATATGTTGCTGTTGTTAGGTGCTGTCAAGTCAGTATCTGACTCATAGCGACCCTCTGTACAACAGGGGAAACACTATTGTCAGTGCTTCTCTGCTGTGCATAGGGTTTTCAATGGCAGATTGATTTTTGGGAGGGGGTTGCCAGGTCCTTCTCCCAAGCCTACAGCTTCTGATTTTCCCAGGCGGTCTCCCATCCAGGTACTAAACAGGTCCGACCCTGCTTAGCTTCCGAGATCATCTGAAGGGATCGGATGCCACAGGGCTACAGCTGCAGGCATATATACATATATACTATATATACATATATACATGTATATATACATATATGTATATAATATAATATAATATATCATATATAATATGTTATATGTAAATCATACTTATGTGAGAATGCAAAATGCAAATAGACCTGATACAAGGGGGGAAGAGACTAATGGGAGGGAATGGATGATAAGGAAGAGTAGAAGGGGAGGGAGAACAACATAGAGGAATAAAGAGAGAATGGACAAATGCAAAATGCAGGATACAACATTTTGAATATAACATAAGAAAGAAAGGGAAAAGAAAACAATCAATCATGCTATAGCTTAAGTTACATATAACTGTCATTATATGATAATTAAAATTCTTACTCTTTTCATTTGTGCTGTTTGGTACGATCTTTAAGGAGAGAGAAGTATAATCAAAACTGATTTAATAGTTCCACAATAGACATATCAAATAACTTATTACTATGTACCCTACTAACATGTGTAAACAAATTACTACTAATAAAAAATCTATAATAATATGGCTGAGTGAAATACGGTATATTTAACCTTTTGAATACAGGAAGATATTAGAAAGAATGCTCACTCAGAAATTAATCTGTAAATGGCAGAGAGGTAGATATAAACCACATTTTTGTACAGCAAAGAAATTTCTACAATAGAACTCTAAATATAATATTTATGTGTTTTTATTAACATGGAAAAACAATAGATGAATATATAATAATTCCTTTAAGTGGAGATGGGACAAAGAGATGTAGCCTAGAAAAGGGAAGTTCTATATTTACTTAGCCCCTACAGATGGACTTTAGCAATATAGTCCATCTCCATAAAAGATTTTGAAAATTAATAAGATAATTATAAGTAGCTTGAAAAGAGATGTTAAGAGATCATCATACAGTGGCATGAACAATTCATCAGTTTAGTTGGGATATGTGAAAGAGGACCTTGTTTTTCCTAGTTTGAGTTGAGACAGTCTCACCATGTAGCTCAGGCTGATGGCAAATTCACATTCCTCTTGAGTGCTGCTATTACAAGTGTGCACCTCCATGTCTGGCTGGAAAGAGGATCTTGAATGACACCAGAGATGATCACTTAACCATATTTACTATAAACAGTTCTTTATAGCCTTGCTTCTCAAAGTAGTTTTTTTTTTCCCACTAGAAGGAATAGCATCACTTGGGAACTTGACAGGCAGGCATATATCTGGCATAATCCAGAATTATTGTATCAGAATCCTCATTGTTACCAAGCTTTCTGGATAATTAGCATGCAATTTAACATTTGAGGCACATCGTCTTAGTGGACAACTAATAGATTAAATTCAGATCTTACAATGAATCTTTCTATATATCTGCAAATACACAAAGAAAAATATGACCAGTTATTGTTTAAAAATTGTTCTACAATAGACCAAGTACATTATAATGAGAAGAGTAAAAATATATAAACCATATAATAACTCTGTGACAGATTTTGATGGAGAGCACACAGAGTTAACTCATTGCTGTAGGGCAGGATAAAATACTTATTGAAACCACTACAGGAGAGGGCTAAGATGGTGGACTGATAACATCCATCCTGAGTTGCTGAGAGACAGGAGAGTCTAAATAATGGCTTAGAACTCACGTTGATTAGTCAGAGAAATAAGTTAGATAAGAGCTAAGATATACATTTAAAAAAATCCATAAGGATAGGTAAATATCACCAACAGTGGAGGAATTCTTGAAAGGGGAGAAGGAATCAAGGTAGCAGGTCAGTGAGAGTGTGCTACCAGAAACATGGAGACCTACTTCAGTGGGAAGAGAAAATCATCAGCTACACAGACAGAGCTGGTACACCAGAAAACCCACCAGCAATCCCTCCAGCAATATGGGAATTTCACAGAGGGTAAAGAGACTCCAGAGGTCAATGAGACTGAAAACCAAAAGTGGAAGAGAGTTAGAGAAATTGCTGAGGACAACCCCTGACTCCAGGATCACAGAGTGCAGAGATTCTACAGCCCAAGGGAAAATTCCAGGAAGGCATCCGGAGCTCAGATCCCCTTAGGATTGCAGCCCTGGCAGCCCACCAACATCCTAACATAAGACACAAATAGCACTTCCCAAGGGGAGCAACTGGTGAGTGATTCTGGGACACCAGGTGTGGTCCCAGCTGTGCAATTGCCATCCCCCTGCCACAGAGGTCTTGGCCATGCTGCAAGAGATAGGAGAGTGGTAGGGGACAGATTGTGCCGGGAGCATGAGGTGGCATGATATCATGCCCACCCACTGCAGTGTGGGAGCAGTGATCAAGTGCGGTGGAACTATAGACAATAGCCTATGACAGAGGACACACATATTCAAGCAAGTACCCAAACCAGCCACCATTCCCTGGGTTCAGAGCCCCTAGCCATGCAGTTCTCCACAAGAAAATGGGATGATGTGAGACACACATGGGAGCACAGGCCCCAGATTCACTGGGGGCAGCATGATATCATTCTGCCTAGAGCAGAGGGAGATTGGCAAGTGAATGAGGCAGGGCTCCAGACCCACGCAAGAGTGCAGTGAGCCCAGCATAGGGACCTGGCTCACCACTAATGACTGTTGCCATTTGGGTTGCACTCTCTGGGCTAAGATCTCAGCTTATAAGATCTGCTGGGGGGGGTCTGTGAAGGGAGGTGGGGCACATGGTGCTTTTCTGCCAGCAAAGCAAAAGTGGAGTACCACACAGGGAAGGTTGCTGAAAGCATTCTGAAATCTTGGCTAGCCTGAAAAACCAATGTAGACTTTCTGTCATCGTCCCTTGATGGAGGTTCACTGCCCAGGAATCCTCTCCTCAGATCTGCCAGTTTTCAATGTGAGAGTGGGACAGAATGGTGACAGAAAAGCACCAGAATCCCATCACCATCCAACCTCAAAAAATTATCTGAGGGAGATTCTTCATATTCCAAGGAGCAGGAACCCAATTCCTAGAACAAATAATGGGCAAGACCCAACAGAAGAATGCAAAAAAGATGAAAGGACATGCTGGATGCAAAGAGCTCACAGACCAAATCCCCTCAACAGACAATATCAAACAATCCTATTTCTAGAGATGTCAGAATCAGAATTCAGAATTCTAATTATCAATATGTTAAGAGATATTAAACCTAATACCACCAGCACCTTCAAAATTCTAAAGAAAAAGTTACCTCTTCTGGAGTCTGTACTCTCCTCACAGGTAGAAATAGTCAGAAAAAAACAAGCTGCAATCCTGCAGATGCAAGGCAAGCTGAATGAATTAAACTCTGCAACAGAATCCTCAACATCCAGAATGCAGGAGGCTGAACAGTGAATATCAGATTTGGAGGACTCATTGCAAAATATTAAATACACAGAAACACAATTAGAAAAAATGATGAGACCGTATCAACTGGATTTCTAAGAGGCCTCAGACAGAATGAGAAAATGCAATTTAAGAATTCAGGGTGTCTCTGAAGAAGAGGAAACAAATACAAGAGGATTAGGAAATTTATTTTATGATGTACTAAAGGAAAATTTTCCAGAGCTAATCCAGGACCGCCTGCAGCCATAGCCCTGTGGCATCTGGTCCCGTCAGATCTCGGAAGCTAAGCAGGGACGGGCCTGGTTAGTACCTGGATGGGAGACCGCCTGGGAACACCAGAAGCTGTAGGCTTGGAAGAAGGACCTGGCAACCCCCTCCCAAAAATCAATCTGCCATAGAAAACCCTATGAACAGCAGAGAAGCATTGACAATAGTGTTTCCCCTGTTGAACAGAGGGTCGCTATGGGTCAGATACCGACTCGACGGCACCTAACAACAACAACAACAATCCAGGACCTTTGTACTTACACAATCAAATCATTCAGAACTCCACCCAGAGTAGACCAAAACAGATCCCCCCCATGACATATTATTGCATGAATGCTTACGTACACCAGAGAAGCAATTTTGAAAGCAGCTAGGGAAAAACCCCAAATAATATTTAGAAACTAACCCATTAAAATAACTGTGGAGTTCTCCACATCAACATTGAAAGACTGAAAGGCCTGGACACATATAATTCATGTTCTGAAAAAGAACAACTTTCATCCAAGAATACAATTCCTGAAAAGTTATCTTTGAAATAGATAGGGTCTATAAGACATTCCATGATATTAACACATTCAAATGATTTGCAACCACTAAACTGACATGACAAGGGGTCCTAAATCAGTTACAACATATGGGTAAGATAAGGCAGTACCATATAGAAGAACAAAGAATTGAACAGCTAACATGAGAACAAGTCAAGAAAGCAATAAAGTAAGCATGAATCAAAAACCAGCAACAAGTAATTGCTGGATGCATAACAATTGACACTTTTCAATAATTGCTATTAATGTAAATGGTCTCAACTCACCAAATAAGACACATAGACTGGCCAATTGGATGATAAAACTTAAACCTTCAATTTGTGCCATTCAAGAGACTCGCCTAACCTACAAAGACTGAAATAGATTGAGAATTAAGGGCTGGAAAACAATATACCAAGCAGGAGGAAAACAAAAAAGCTGGAGTTACAATACTAATATCAGATAGATTAACCTTCAAACCAAAACTAATTAGAAGAGATAAAGAAGGACACTACATATTACTAAAAGTAACAATCAACCAGGAACTAATGACACTACTTAATATATATTCTCCAAATACATGGGCATCTAGCTTCATTAAAAAAAAAACTTTATGGAAAATAAAGAACTGCATTGGTCTAGACACAATAATTATGGGAGACTTCAATACCCCACATTCTCCAAGAGACAGGTCATCAAAAGAGAAAATCAACAGAGAAATCATGAGCTTACTCTGCACCTTAGACCAATGGGAACTCACAGATATCTACAGAATATTCCATCCATATGATGAGGAGTACACTTTTTTCTCAGCTCTACATGGTACCTTCTCCAAGATAGATTATATTTTAGTACACAAGAATTCCCTCAATAGAGACAAAAAGGTAGAAATTTTCCCCTCTATCTTATCAGACCACAACAGAATAAAACTGGAACTCAAAAGCAAGAATAATTCCAGAAATTTTACAAATTCAACTAAACAATACACTTCTCAATGATCAATGGGTTATTGAAGCAATTAAAATGGAAATTAAAAATTTCCTGCAATTAAATGAAGATGAAAACACATCCTACCAAAACATATGGGATATAGCAAAGGCTGTTCTAAGAGGGAAGTTTATAGCATTGAGTGCCTTCATCAATAAGATAGGGAAAAGCCAAATAAATGACTTAGTGACACATTTCAGACACTGGAATGCCAACAACAAATTAATCTCAAAAGGAACACTCAGAAATAAATTATCAAGATCAAGGCAGAGGTATCGCAATTAGAAACTAAAAAGATATTTCAAAGAATTAATGAGACTAATAGCTGGTTCTTTGAAAAGATAAATAAAATAAAAACTCCCCTGGCCAATCTCATCAAAAAAGAAAAGGAAAAGGCCAACATAGTGAAAATTAGAAATGAAAAAGGGATAATAACCACCAACTACATTGAAATACAGAAAATCATCAGGAAATCCTTTGAGAAATTGTATTCCCTAAAATACGAAAATACAGAAGAAATGGATAAGTTTATTAACACATGTGATTTACCAGAATTAAATCAGAGGGCATAAGTTACCTAAACAAGCCCATTACATATGCTGAAATACAGACGGTAATAAAAAGTCTCCAGACAAAGTAGAGCCCAGGACCTGTTTTGGTTGATAGGAGAATTCTACCAAACTTTTAAAGAAGAATTAATATCTGTCTTCCTCAAATTATTTCAAAAAATAGAAAAGGAGAGAACACTGACAAACACATTGTACAAAGCCACCATCACCTTGATACCTACACCAAGAAAAGATACATCTAAGACAGAGAATTATAGGCCTATTTCCCTTATAAATATAGATGCAAAAATTCTTAACAAAATCCTGGCTAACCAAATTCAGCATCATATTAAAAAGATTGTTCACCATGACCAAGTGGGATTTATTGCACACATACAAAGCTGGTTCAATATACAAAAATTGATTAATGTAATTCAACATATCAAGAGGCTTGCAGACAAAAATCATGTGACCATCTCAATTGATGCTGAAAATGCCTTCAACAAAGTGCATCACCTTTTTATGGAGAAAATAGGCATAACAGGAATATACCTTAACATTATAAAGGCCATTATGACAGACCTACAGCCAACATCATATTAAATGAAGACAAATTTAAACCATATCCTCTAAGATCTGGAACAAGACAAGGATGTCCACTCTGTCCTGTCCTATTTAACATTGTAATTGAAGTCTTAGCCAGGACAATCAGACTAGAGAAATAAATCAAAGAGATATAGATAGGCAGAGAAGAGGTCAAATTATCCTTATTTGCAAATGACATGTTATTTTACCTACAGGACCCAAAAATATCCTCTAGAAAACTTTTAGACCTAATTAACTCCTTCAGCAAAGTGGCAGGATACAGAATTAACACACAAAATCAGTAGCCTTCCTTTACACTAATGGTGAGCAGGAAGAGAAGGAAATTACAACACAATCCCTTTCGTGATAGCCTACCAGAAAATTGAATACCTTCAAATCAGTCTAACCAAAGATCCTGCAGATATCAACAAGGAAAATTTCAAAACATTAAGGAAAGAAATCCAATTTCATACTGAAAGGTGTAAGGAACTCCACTTCTCATGGATTTGGAGAATCAATATTGTAAAAATGGCTATCCTACCAAAAGCAATCTATAGATTTAATTCAATCCACATTAAAATTCCAATGGCAGACTTACAGAAATAGAAAAAAAAATGATCCAAATTTCATATGGAAACACAAAAGACCATGTACACATGCCACAAAACTCTTAAGCTGCAAAACTAGTGCAGGTCTTATCACAATCCCTGGATTTAATCTATACAACAGGGCTGTAGTAGCAAATAGAGCTTGGCACTGGCACAAAAATAGGCCTGAAGACTAGTGGAACAGAATAGAGGACCCAGAGATACACCAACATATCTATAGCCATCTGATTTTTGACAAAGGAGCAAAACAGGTGATTTGGAAAAAGGATAGTCTTTTCAATAAATGGCGCTGGGAAACTTGGATAGCCACTTGCAGAAAAATGAAAACAGACCTGCATCTTTCAATATGCACAAGTGTTAACTCAAAATGGAAGACCACAATGTAAAATGAGAAATATTAACATTACTAGAAGAAAAGATAGACACTACATTCCAAGATATAGGTATAGGAAAGCATTCCCTTAATAGAACTCCAATTTCTCAAGAATTCACAACTGGGATAGATAAATGGGATTACATGAAATTAAAAAGCTTCTGAACAGCAAAGGAAACAATTAACAGAGTCAAGGATATCCCCACTAAATGGGAAAAAAATCTTTGCATCCTATACACTGGACAGAGGACTAATTTCCAGAATTTATAAAGAACTCACAAAAGCAATTCCAAAGAAAACAAATAACCTAATACACAAGTGGGCAAAGGGAACTGAACAGACACTTCTCAAATGAAGAATCTAGTAAGGCCATGAAACATATGAAAAAATGCTCAAAATCCCTAGCCCTTAGGGAGGTAAAAATCAAAACAACTCTGAGATTCCACCTTACTCCAGTTAGAATGACCAAAATCAATAAAACAAATAACAACAAATGTTGGCTTGGTTGAGGAGAAAAGGGAACCCTCTTACACTGCTGGTGGAGTTGTAAATTGGTTCAACCACTTTAGAAATCAATATAGGGGTACCTCAAAAAACTAAAACTATTTCTACCATATGACCCAGTTATTCCACTTTCTGACATATACCCAAAGGGAGATGAGTCATCATACCAGAGACACCTGCATCTCCATGTTCAATACAGGACTTTTCACAATAGCAACAATATGGAATCAACCAAAGTGTCCATAAACAGAAGAAAGGATAAAAATTATGGTACATGTACCCAATGGAATACTACTCAGCAATAAAAAAAAAGTGCCATTTGCAATAAAATGGATGGAATTGGAGAAAATTGTCTTTAAGTGAACAAACACAAACCCTAAAAGAGAAATACCATATGTTCTCATTCATATGTGGGAGGTGAACCAAACTTAAAAGAAGGAAAAATTTCTATACATAAGTTGGAACATAATAAAAAGCTCATGTAAGTTTAGCATAGAAGGTACAATTTAAGGAGTGGAAAGAAGGAAGGAGGGATCTAGCAAAAGGAAGCAATGATGGGAGAAGATGGGAGGAGGAGGAGGGCCAATGAGGAGGTAGGATGCAGGGAGAGGTCAACCTCAATATAAACTGCTCAACTTTATTAATACATGAAACAATAATAATAATAATAACACCAATAATTCCAAAGGATGGCAATAATGCATATCGACTAGATCACCCATGTAGTATTGCTGAGAATGTAAAAATATAGATCATTATAGAAAAAAAGTTTGGGCTTAAATCAAAATTGGGATGCATGTATATAGATAATCATCCCTCCAAAAAGACATACAAGTAGAAAGGAGATCATTGGTGGGGGGATGAGAATGGGGGAGGAGGGTCATGGGAGGGTAAGGGGGAGGTTATGTGAGCCATGTACAATGAAATGCATATATGGAACTGTCACAATGAAATACCTGTCAGAATGAAGCCCATTAAGTTGAATATTAAAATTTTCCAATAAAAAATTAGAACTTGAATTCTCAAAATGAACTTTAAGTAAAATACAATTTATTGTTTTATATAACTGTCATAACAGGGATGTATGCAAATTTAGACACTGAAAATGATATAAATATAAAAAATATTTATTTTTTGGATTTATATTAAATGCATACATATTTCCTTCTTTATAACATCAGGTTTTTTTAATTGGAATTTTATAGATAGCATGGAGGAATTTTAATCAATCAAGGATACTGAAGACAAAATATTATGTATTAATTCACTGAAAAACATTCACAGATTCTCAAAATTTGTACTGAACTATTTTTGTGTTTGGCTTCAAAACTAGTTTTTATAATTTGCATTAATTTAAAAATATTTCTTATAATTTTGTAGTTTATTATGGTATTAACATTAAGTATGTTGTAATTTATTATTGTATTAATATTAAGTACATTGTGTACTGTAAATTAGTTTGTTTTCACAGAAATAATTAATATATAAAGATATAATATATCTTTATATTTATATTTATATTTATCTATATATAATTAATATATAAAGATATAAACATATAAAGAAGATAAAATGATGTGATATGTAATTTTGAATCTCTATAAAAAATAAATCACATTTCAAAATATAAATAGAACAATTTCTTTAGTGATAAGTGAAATGATCCATAATTTTCAAACTTTCATTCCAGCTAATAACTGTGCTAGTCTTATTATAATGATGCTTTTAGAAAGCCAAATATTTGCAGTTTTCAACTTTGGACAATTACATTTTTATTCAATATAAAAATATGAATACAATTTATAGATAATTTTATGGTGCTATTCTAAGGTATTTGAAATCATTTTATATTACAAATGCAAATCTATACACTTTGATTCACTGAGGAAATTTTCTCTTTTTCTTTTTCTTTTTCTTTGCAGTACTGGGGTTTAACCCAGAAGCTACATGTTATTTTCTTGATATAAATATAGTGCTGCAGTGAATAAATTTTGACATGATTTAAGAACATTCATAGATTTATATGATAAAATCTGGAACTAAAATTGCTATATCAAAATGTATTGTGATTATATATTTTGATAGATGTAGCCAAATTGTTCTCTACATTTGTTAAACCAATCTATATTTCTAGACATGGTGGCTAAAGGTATTTTTCTCCCATCCTTCTTCGAAAAGTATGTGATCAAGCACTTTGAACATTGACAATGTGATAGAAGAAAAGGAATATTTCATTCTCAGTGTGTGTGTGTGTGTGTGTGTGTGTGTGTGTGTGTGTGTGTGTGTATGTGGTACTCAAGGTTGAACCCAGAGCCTCAACCTTGAATGCTTTGCAAGTGCTGTACCACAGAGCTGCAACCCCAGCCCATTTTTTTTACTTTTTGAGACAAGGTCTCACTAAATTATGCAGACAGCCTCTGGTCTCGAACTTGCAATTCTCCTGCCTCTGTCTCCTCAGTCACTGGGATTACAGCCATGCACCACAGCACCCAGCTTACTAACAACATGTTCTGAACAATAAAAGAAGTCTTAGCTTAGAAAAGGGTTTTCCACTTATATTTCCTACATAAAAACATTCATATTTTATATTTGGATTATATCAAACATCTCAGATACTTAAAGACCCATGAAATTACTGCCATTGTAATGAACCAAAAAGAGGTGCAAAGAAGCTCTTACACATTTACAAAGATTGAGTTAATCAATAAATATTATAGCCCAAATCATAATGTAGCTGATCAAGGAAGCAGCTAAAATAAACACAAGTAGCAACAAACAACAACAATAAAAAATAGCATTGGCACATCTACTAATAAACAGTATCCTGGAGAAATAGAGAGACATCCAGATAAGCAGTAGAGCATTAACTAATTTACATTTCTGAGCTAGTAAAAACTGCCAGGAGATAATTCAGTAACTTTCTGAATACTAGTATGATGCAAGTACTGAATAAACATGCACAGAATAATCATGATCCAAACTGATGTTCACAACAAGAAGAGTGCTTTGGAAATAAAAATCACAAACCTAGACACTGTTTACTTAATCTTAGATTAGAAATAGAATATATGTTACAATCATTTTTAATAAACATTGCAAACATAGGAATTTATGTGTGATGCTGGAACAGCCTTTAGGGCTGGGATTTAGCTCAGTGGGTAGAGCACTGCGCTGCAGTCCCTGAGGCCCCGAGTTCAATTCCCAGCACCACAAAAATGGGAGAAGGGCCTGGCAATCCACTCCCAAAGCAATCCCAAAGTACTCAGCCATTGAAAACCCTATGAGGGTCACTATGAGTCGGATCCCGACTCGACGGCACCTAACAACAACAACAACATTAGGTCAACCTTCAAGCAAGAAGGATAAAGGAGAGTAGAGGAAAGGGGAAAGACTTTTTCATTCACATATACATTTCAGAAGTTATACACACCACATCCAAATACATTCCGCTGGGTAGAATTTAGTAACTTTGTTCTTGGAGACAAAATGTTACATATAGTCCTTATTTGGGATAGTTAACTGTCTAGCTGATATTAGGGGTTTATTACCATAGAGAAAGAGACAATAATTATTGACCAAAACTGAGCAAAGGAACACTACAAGAGAAAATCCAAATCTCAGCAAATGGAGATATACTGAACAAATAAACTTATTGCCTCTTAACCCTGTTAAAAAGGTAGAATCATCTCTAGACCTTAAATTATTTGCTATTTTGCCTGTAGCTAATTTTATTTCTCTTAAAATAAATTTAGTATTGAGTAGTTGAAAGGACTAGATTTAGAATCAGAATACTAAAACCTTTATCCACAATAACTAATGATGACTTGTGAACATGAGCAATGGGTGAGCATTTCTGCCATATGCCCCTAACAGAATCTAGAGAGAACCCCAATCCTCACTGATTTTCTGCATAGTTCTCAGGAACTACAGTAGTGGGAAAAATTCCCTTGGTTTATTATTAAAGTCTTTGTAAGACAGATGGGGGTACCCACCTCTCCTTGTGGTGCTGGGCATGCATTATTATTAATACACTGTCAAAATCAGTATTAGTGTTAACTATTTTTTAGTATTCTTGCTGAAAGTGCTCCTGCTGTTTATTTTTCTTCAAGGAAGCAATGGTAGGGGAATTGTTATTGTTGTTGTTAGGTGCCGTCGAGTCGGTATCAGACTCATAGTGACCCTCATAGGGTTTTCAATGGCTGAGTGCTTCGGGATTGCCTTGGGAGTGGATTGCCAGGCCCTGCTCCCATTTTTGCAGTGCTGGGAATTGAACTCAGGGCCTCAGAGACTGCAGCACAGCGCTCTACCCACTGAGCTAAATCCCAGCCTGGTAGGGGAATAGAGTGACCTTATTTCCTAACAAGAAACTCTTAGATTCTCCCTTGCTACTATAGCTGTTTTCAGTAAAGAATTCTAACCCAAGCACCCAGCTCAATCACCCTCATATCAGTACTGGTAATTTTGAACACTTCATGGATGCCTTAAGGAAGCCATGTGACAATTGCTGCTGCAGCACAACTCCAAATCCTCAAGGTCCAGCTCCAGCAATGTTTGTTTAAAGAGTTTTTAGTTTGCACTGGGCTTTTTAGCTCTCATAAGCTTCAATGAACTCTACATGATCCTGTGACCAACCCAGGCCAGAGGGGGAGAATTTCCCCTAGTGGCCCAGAAGAAGGACTAATGTGATTGGGCAAAAGTGATTACTGTGACTGGGCAAAAGGGAGCTCTGATTGAGTCAAAGGGACTATGTCATGATTGGTGCAAACATAAACCCCTATTTCCATGACAGAATCACTGAGATTGGTGCAAACATCCCCTTGCTGGCTATGTAAGAAAGCTGTTCAGCTCACTCAAGTGGTCTGGCCAAGAGAAAGACTTCTGTGCTGCTCGATGGTGTTGCAACATTAGGCTCAATCAAAAGCTTCTCTTGAGTAATGTTTGTCTCCTTTCATTAATGTAGACTGAGCTGGTAGCATGAAGAAAGAAGCAGTGGAGACAGAAGAACTGTATAACAGTAGCAGTGAGAGAAACAGAGACAGTGAAATACTAGTGGCAGAGATAGCAGAGAAGCCAGAAGACTGAGCTTTAGAAGCAGCCAAGTGACTAGCTACTTGGCAGCTGAAAAGAGGTAAGGCTACAAGATGAGCACCCAGCTGCTTCAGAAGCAGCAGCAGGAGCAATAACAGAGGGGACATGATTGCTGCCTCCTGAATGGTGGCAGCAGTGACAGAAACCATAGCAATAAGAGGCAGCCAAACAGTTCAACAGAGTGTCCAGGGCAGGATAAAGACAGTATAAAAGTGGGGAAAATGGGCAAAGAGCCTGAAAAGAAACTCCAGGCCCTGGTTGCTGGAAGAGTTCCAGAGAGCTGTTGAATCTTTAGTACCAAGGGTCTCAGACACTATAAGCCCAGAAGCTATAACATTGGTCACTGTCTAGGACTGAGGAACCCCGATATCCAGTTCTGCCCAGGAGCTGCAATGCCAGCTGCTCTCAAGGGCTAAGGAATCCCAATGCCTAGGCCTACCTTGAAGCTGCAATGCCAGCTACTATTGAGGGCTGAGGAATCTCAACTTCCTTGGCCTACATAAGAGCTATAACACTAGAAGGTGTGACTTGCTGTTGCTACTCCTGGTGGTACTCCCACCTGTCTGCTGTCACTGCTTACTGCCATCAAATTCTCAGGGATATAGACGCTGCCAAACACCAGTGTTTGAAGAGTTTCTCCTTGCTTACCCACCATTTCTATCCAGGTAGAACAAAAGGACCTCAGCCAGTTGATTAATGACACTTGGAGCAAGGCAAAACCTAATCAGTGATGAACTGGAAATTTTCCATCTGGAATGGTTTGTCAAAGTTGCCCAATTTAAAGTACAGATTTCATATATTTACCATGTGGTTTGTAGTTTTTTACCATAAGTCAATGAATTGTATCTTTATGTTTAAGACTCATCCCTAAGTCAATGTTTAATTTTCAATATATTTCTACTGAAATAAAGTGCCAAAGATATTAAAGATACATTGTTGTCTCTTTTTGCTGTTGTTTTTAGGTGCCATTGAATCAGGTCCAACTCATAATGACCCTATGTACAACAGAATAAAACACTCCTGGATTCTGTGCCAGACATTTGATCTCTTCTTATGTTTAAGCCCATTGTTGTAGACACTGTGTCAATCTATCTAGTTGAGGGTCTTCCTTGTTACACTGACCTGCCACTCTCCCAAAAATGATGTCCTGCTCCAGGGACTGATTCCTCCTGACAACATGTCCAAAACACGTAAGATGTGATCTAGCCATCCTTGCTTCCAAGGAGCAAACTTGTTGCACTTCTGCTAGGCAGATCTGTTGGTACTTTTGGCAGTCCATGGTATATTCAATATTCATCTCCAGTACCATAATTTAAAAGCATCAAATTTTTCCTGTATCCTTGATTCAGTGTCCATCTTTCATAACCTTATTATACAACTGAAAATACCATGGCATGAATCAGGCACACTTTTGTCTTCAGTGTGACATCTTTACTTTCCAACACTTTAAAGAGATCTTTTGCAACAGCTTTTGCCAATGCAATGAGTCTTTTGACTTCTTGACTGCTGCTTTCATGGGTGTTGATTGTATAGCCAAGTAAAGGAAAATCCTGGACAACCTTAATCTTTTCTGAATTTATCATGAATTTGTGTACTGACCCAGTTGTAAAGATTTTTGTTTTGCTGACATTGAGGCACAATCCATACCAAAGGTTATGTTCTATATCTTCATCTGTAAATGCTTCAGATCTTCTTCAGTTCCAGCAAGGACAATTATGTAATCTGCATAACACAGGTTGTTAATGAATCTTCCTCCAATCATGATGTCAGATTCTTCTTCATTAATTCAAACTTCATGGATTATTTGCTCAGTATAGCAATTGAAGAGATATGGTGAAGGGATATAGCCCTGATTCACACCTTTCTTGACATTAAACCAAGCAGTGTTTCCTTGTTCTGTTTGAATGACTGCCCCCTGGTCCATCTACAGATTCCTCATGAGGATAAGCAAGTGCTCTGGTATTCTCATTATTCATAATATTATCCATAATTTATTGTGATCCACACAGTCAAATGCCTTTCCATAGTCAGTGAAACATAAATAGGCATCTTCCTTGTATTCTCTTCTTCTGGCTATTATTCATCTGATATCTGCAATGATGTCACTGCTTCCACACCCTCTTTTGAATTTGGCTTTACTTTCTGGCAGTTCCCAATAAAGATATAAAGATATAAAATGATATCAGATCATAAATAATGTAGCCATTTTCTTAAAGGAGGACTAAATACTTATAAATCCAGAGAAAAAAACCCTTTGTGACATGGTGCATGGATAGGACTAAATACTTATAAATCCAGAGAAAAAAACCCTTTGTGACATGGTGCATGGATACCTCAGGCTATTATTGGATACTGGGAGAACTTTCACAGAAGGACAAGGAAGGATATATACAGAATTTCCTAGAAAGCTGATTTACATATAATTTTAGATAGGACATTACCATTGAAGTGGAAATAAAATGCATATCACTTGACTCTTTCCTTTTATCTAAAATAAGACAACAGATTATTCTTTCTACAAATCTGCGGAATCTATATGATGCTAAACTCTGACCCACAGATGATAGATTCAAGATCATGCAAAAAAGAACATTGTTACTATTATGTAATTATTGATAGATGGATAAGATTGCACTATGATTATTTGGGATTATAAAAAATGAAAAATGTACATTTTCCTAAGAATGCTTATTTTTGTTAGGTGCCATCGAGTCCAAGTCCATGACTGACTCATAATGACCCTATGTACAATAGGTGAAGAAGCACAGAATGTGTATCACTTACAGTAAACTTTGTTTGATATTTTTATTGATAAAGTACATCTTAACATTCCAAAGGATAAAAGATAACTGTTATTCAATATTGAATTATTGTAGGTCTTGTGAAACAATTTAGTCAAAATTCTTCATTTAAGTAGGGTTTCCACAATTGTTTTAGATATATAAAACCCTTCTTAATTAGTGCTTCTCAGTTATTCATAGGGTTTTCAATGACAGATTGTTTTTTTGAGGGGGAATGGGCTGCCAGGTCCTTCTCCCAAGCTGAAAGCACCTGGTGTTTCCAGGCATTCTCCCATTGAAATACTAACCAGGTCTGATCCTACTTAGTTTCTGAGATCTGACAGGATTGGACATCATGTTAATATCACTTCAGTGAAGTGAAAATATAAACTTTGAGTAACTTCTCACCTACTCAACCACATGATTGGATTTGATCATTTGCAAGATTTTGTGATTTCTTTATGGCACAGGGAAGTTATTTAAATGCTTATCAAATTTAAACTATCTTATAAAGTGAAGTTTCAGTATCTAATCTTAGATGCCTCCAGATTTTTAAAAAAATGTTTTGTTTTGTTTTGTTTTAAATTTGGGCATAGACCATTAAAATAACATTTAGATTTCCTAAGTATTTTGTGCACCTGCAGCCATAGTCCTGTGGCATCCCATTCATCAGATCTTGGAAGCTAAGCAGCATCGGGCCTGGTTAGTACATGGATGGGTAAACATCTGCAAACACCAGGTGCTATAGGCTTGGGAGAAGGACCTGGCAACCCACTTCCAGAAAACAATTCACCAATGAAAACCCTATAAACAGCAGAGAAGCACTGACAATAGTGGTTTTCCTGTTGTATGCAGGGTTGCTATGAGTCACATACCCACTCTATGGCACCTAACAACAACAAGTATTTTGTATACTTTCTGTAAAAATTCTTTACATAAAGTAAAAACTATGATGATTCAAAGATACACTTTAGAGAATATTGCAAAAAGCCACATCTGAGTCAATATCAAGAAAATATGTGAAATTTGTTAAGAAGGAGAAAGCAGTTTTTCAGAGATCACATGGGTCAATAACAGGAGTATAACTAGAGTTCTGATAGCCAAAAGCCAATCTCAGAGTTTCAGGATTTCCTCTTTGAAAGGGAACAAAGTGGGAGGCAATAGCAGTAACTGCAGGATGGGTTCTGGAACCTATTGCTTATATTTTGAATTCAAGTTATGCCTTTTTTTAATTCTTTGACCACAGGCAAGTGTATTTAACTTCCTTGTATCTCATTTACTTCATAATTTAAGCAAAAGTAATATGAATTAAATGATTTAATATGTGTACAGTGCTTAATGTGCCTGCAGCCATACCACTGTGGTGTCTGATCCTGTTAGATCTCAGAAGCTAAGCAGGGTTGGGCCTGGTTAGTACTTGGATGGGAGACCTCTGGAAACACCAGGTGCTGTAGGCTTGGGAAAGCAACCTGGCAAACCACTCCCAAAAATCAATCAGCCATTGAAAACCCTATGAATAGCAGAGAAGCACTAACAACAGTGTTCTACCTGTTGACCTAGTGTTGCTATAAGTCAGACACCCTCTTGATGGCATCAACCAACAACACTGTGCTTAGCCAAGTGCCTATCGCTTAGAGTAATCTTTGGTTTTTTTTGTTGTTGTTATTTCCAAACTACAACCATAACATTCCAAAGGATGAAAGATATCTGCCGTTCAATGGAAATATTGAACTATTGTGTTGTTGTTGTTGTTAGGTGCCGTCGAGTCAGTATCCGACTCATAGCGACCCTCTGTACAACAGGGGAAACACTATTGTCAGTGCTTCTTTGCTGTTCATAGGGTTTTCAATGGCAGATTGGTTTTTGGGAGGGGGTTGCCAGGTCCTTCTCACAAGCCTACAGCTTCTGGTGTTCCCAGGTGGTCTCCCATCCAGGTACTAACCAGGCCTGACCCTGCTTAGCTTCCAAGGTCTGACGGGATTGGATGCCACAGGGCTACCGCTGCAGGTGAACTATTGTGTAGGTATTGTGTAATAATTTAGTCAAAGTTCTTCATTTAGACAGGGTTTCTAAAATTGTTTCAGAAATATAAAATCCATCTTAGGTTAGAGCCTCCATTTTCTTGGTATTTTATGACAGGAGACAAAAGATCAAGTTTTATTTTGTATGTTTAAAAATTGAATTATTATTATTTTTAAATCTGAAGAGACAAAAGTTGAGGCAATGGACCAACAATATCAGCATATTGCTTGAAGGAAGGAAAGCTCCAGTAACCTGGAAATAGCCAGGAACCCGTAAGAAACCCTGCCTGTAATGGGATGGCCAAGGCATTTTGGTGTCAGATACTGAGGTTAACCTCATATTGTGATGGTACTCTAATCAAGTATTTTTTAGCTTTGGGTAAAAGACTACTAGATACTATAGGTGTGTGTTAGTTGAAGTTAGAGGAAGGGAATAAGGAAGAACGTTGTCCCAGTCCTCCTCTTTGCTTTCAGTATGGCAAAAAGTATAAACAGGAGCTTGAGGTCAGCATGGAGATGACCCTTCTCATATGGTTTAGCTTGGAACTAGAGGTGATAATTCAGAACAAGAATTGATAGACAACAGTAGGAGTTTAAAACTTCCCATCACTCTCTTCATTTATCAGATTCAACCTGAAAATCTATAGGTATGTAGAAGGGTACTGAAGACATGTTTATTTAATTTTGTTAATGAAGTAAATTTATTATGTACACTGTAATGTATGTAAAAGCCTTTCAGGAATGGAATATTTCCCATAAATGAAATACTTCCAATACAGTATTTTGAACATATCTACTATCTAAAATCAAGCTCTGTGAAATCTTAGTTGAATTTACTGCAAAGACCCAAATCCTAGAGATACAAGGCAGGTATTCAACAAATACCTGTGACTGACTGGATAAATGGATATGTTATAATCTCTGCAAAAATTTGTTTTCTTCATAATTTGTTAGAATACTTTAATAGTCTAATACGAATTTATTCTGAAGTGCTTATTTTTCAAATATTGAGTTTTTAGAATACTTTCCAGCATGATCTTCCAACTCATTTTAGATAGTACAGGTTTACTTCTCTTTGTATCAATTTTTACTTTTAAAAAGCTACATGTACAGTGTTAAAAATATGCACATATGTACAAATAAAGTTTTAACCAAGAATATTTTTTTCTCTTTTTTTATTAGAAATTTTTAATGTACATCATAATGTGATTCATTTTGACATACTTTTCATTGTGACAATTTTCATATATGCAATTTGATAAGCATTATTCATATAGGTTACCCCTTACCCTCCTCTGTTTCCCCCCCTTCTTATGAAGTAAATAGTTCAAGTTTTTTTTTTTCATTTTTGCCTGAATGTTTGGATTTTATTACAGACTCTAAAATAAGTCTTTGCATTTTTCCTTTTTCTCTCTGAAGACTGATGTTTGTTTCACAGTTAACTGAGTAGAAATTTAGGAACTTTATCAGAAAACGATTATGAAAATGAATGCTTTTCAGGGAAACTGGGCTGTGTTTCTTCTTTGGATTCCAGCCAGGATTAGTTATCACTAAGCAAGTGAGAAAATATTTCTGGTGTTCAGACATACTACATTTGCCACAAGCAGTAACATAAGAATTCACATTGCCAACAATAAAATTTGGCCTGGCATTTCCAGCCTTGATGCTCTCAGCTGCATGATACAGTCCCAGAAGAAAGGAGACACTGGAGCAGCTATTGTCTCTTGCTAGGACCAGAATTTTGAAGTGTTACCAGGAACAAGTATTTTCCTCCATTTATATGCACTCTGATAATTAGGCTGAAGGAAATGAAGTGTATAGAATGGGAATTGAGATTTTGTTTTTTAATATGAACTTGTTTGATATCAGCTTCCACTCTTCTGACAGATGGATTCTTTTTGGCAGATGATTATGCAAACTGTTCCTTTCGTGCCTGTCTACATGAAATGTATTCTATAAACACACTGAAGCATCATGCTCCTCTGTGTCCTCAGTGAGTGGGAATGCATTAGCACCACAATTGCATGACAGGATTCAAAAGTGTCTGAGAACAGAAATTGGAGGAATACTAGTGTGATTGCTTTGATTCTGTCAAGGGCCTGGTAGATAATAAGGTGATTTCCTTGAAATTTGAGATAAGGATTTTCATGTCAAAGGAAAAGAAAGGGACTTATAGATATTAGAGGAAATTTCAAACAAGAACATTGTAGTTTTTAATAAGTGTTTTCACAGAAACTGGAAAACTAATGCATTTAGAAAGTAATACTCTGGAAATTCAAAATCTATGACAAACAAAGATCATTCTGCCATTTTAAAATGTAATGATCAGTTATATTTCATGATTTTCCACTTTTATGATGATTCCTCTAATGTATTGATCATGAGGAGATACTTCTACAATCACAGTTATAAAGACTGATTCAGTTGTACTTTTGAGATTCAAGACTTAGTGGGAATTTTTTTGAGGGAATGTCACCAACACACACACACACACACACACACACACAAAATGTATTTTTGGATCAAAACACAGATTGCTTCCATGAAAACACAGGTAAACTGTGTTAATTAAACAAGTATAACCATTTTCTTAGGCAGCATGAGATTGCACCATTGTATATTCAGTGAAACAATGAAATGCTAACTCACCTGTTATTCTGATCAGACATCTTACTTAAAATTTTCAGTAGCTGGGCAAAGTGGTGTATGTCTATAGTCCTAGCTACTTATGAGGCTGAAGCAGGAGGATCATAAATTTGAGTTATACAGTAATAATTCATCTCAACAACAACAACAAACAACAACAACAACAACAACATCGAAAATTATGTCCACTTTCTTGGGGGTATTATGAAAGCCTTAAGAATTCCTGGTCATTTATTGAGATTGTAGAGAACTCTAGAAGATAAAGGGAAGGAGATGAAATTGACACGTCCTGCTGTCGATTCAATAAGTGAAAACACAAGACAATAAGGGGAAAGGAAGACAAAAAAGACTACATCCTCTAGATTGCACATACAAGATTTGCTCTCTAAAATTCAGGGTTTTTTTTTTAAACTAGATTACTTTTTACTTTCCAGTAACTAAAGTTATACATCATAAAAGGGATAGTTATGGATACTTCTGGGCAAGTGATAGCAACTGTGTTCTGAATTGTGTGAAAAAGACTGGAGGAAGCCATGTATGTGAGAATATGTGTGCATGTATATGGGTGTAAAACGACCTTCTGATTCAAAATGTTATGAGAGATAAAAGAGGCAACCAATCCATGAGACACTCCAGAAACAACCATGGCAATACACTAGATACTTACTTTATTGTGATTGAATTAGAGATTTTGGTATGGTTCTTTCTAATTTTTCATCACATATTTCATTAGGTTAATCCAAATTATACTGGTTTATGACAAACTAAATCAACATTATAATTATGTGGATATTTATCCTGTAAGTATAAACATTTATTGTCATTGCCTGCATTCTATAATCTGATTTAGTGAGAATTTAACTTCTTAGTGACAAAATCTCTGTCATATAATCGGACCTGTTTGACAGTGAAGTTAATAGAACATAATTACCAATTCATTTATTCAATAAATTTGTAAACATATATATTCTTATGTGTTGCTCTAAGTGAAAAAGACATTGCAAAGAACAAGGCAATGCATTTCCTTATTTTGTGAAGCTTGTGTTTTAATTGTGGTGGAAGTGGAAATATACAGATAGTAAGCATAGAGAAAACAAACAAAAACCAAAAGATAATATGGTGAGTTTGAGAGTATAAGGATATCTAAATCTAGAAATGCATTCTTATTGATATTGGATTTAAAATGAGTGCGTAATAGTCAACAAGAACTTGCTCTGTAAAGATTTATATGAGAAGAATTCCACATGGATGGGGTAGAAACACATGATTGTGAGATTATACTGGAGTTCCAATTGTCTATTCCAGTGAAATAATGATCAAGCTTAGTAGATGAAATACAAATTCATTTTGCTCGTCATTTTGTGGGTGAAGAACACAGAATGCAGTCTACTGCAAAGTATTTCTTTGTTCAGTGTGGTATTACCTGTGCTGATATGGCTGGGGCAGCTACTTACAAATCTGTTGAATCCCCTTTGGCTGATAGCTACTGCTTAGCCAGGGATGATAGGATGGGGCCTCAATTATACCTCATTTGGAGAGTTCTAAGGGCTTGGTTCAGTTTCCTTGCTAATTGAAGAATGGAATATGAATTTCTACTCTCAATGAAAGAAGTATAAAAAAGTATGACTGTATTGGTCAAATTTCTGTTACTGTAACAAACTACCTGAGATAATAAAAAGTGGCAAGGTTTATTTTGTCTCATAGTTTTGGAGGTTTTAATGCCTCCAAATCAGTTGGCCCTTTATTCTTGGGCATATGGCAAGTCGGTCCAAGGGAGTGTGTGACAAAGGAAGACTATTCACTTCATTGCCAAGAACAAAAAAGAGAAATGAGAGATGAAGCAACTGTCATCCTCCAAGCCCCCTTGAGGGTACACACTCAGTGACTTAAAATGTCTAACTGGCCCCTGTATTTTAAGTTTCCACCATCTTCCAATAGTGCCATGCTGATTTAACACATAGGCCTTCGAAGGATATTCAAGATCCAAATGATGGCAATGACCATTTTTAAACTGTCACAATAGCCTTTGGATAAAAAAAATTATTTGCCGTTTTCCCATCTGAAATATATACACACCACTTCTCAAGACCCCAGAAGTTGAATTCCAGTACTGTATCAGTTTCCAAATCAGGACGCAGGAGTTAATACTTTGAACAGGTTTAGGTGCTGATGAGGCTCCTCTTATGGAACAGCAAGTTGGTGCTGGCTGTTGGCTTGGCACTCCACCAGGCTCATCCTCTCCATGCAGCAGCTCTGGCGTACTCACAAGTTGGTGGCTTCCTTTCAAGAGTGAGCATTCCAAGAAACATGAACTAGAAGCTGCCAGGCTCTAAAGGCTTGGGGCCAGAAACAAAGAGTAAAACTTCCAATATATTCTATTAGTCGAAGCATTCCCAGAGCCCAAATACTGGATGGGAACAGCAAAGGTAAATTTGTGGTGTTGCTGTAATTTTTTACATCCAATATATTAAAAGGAAAGAAATATGAATTGTTAAGCAATATGTCATACTGTCCTTCTAATTTAAAATCAAATTCTAATTTAAAATCAAATTCTTTTAAAAACTGAGAAATGTAGTTAGTACCATAAATGATATATGCAGATAAAAATTAAATAGATATCTATAAAAGATGTAATCTTACTTTAAGGACCAAGATAGGTCAATTTAGAATATCAATCAAACAAATGGACACAGCAATCTTGGTTTTGTAGTGCAAAAATAGACTCAAAATAATCATGAATTCAGAATTGGATCCAGAGCTGAAATGAGAGGGGTCCTACTAAAAGTGCATTGGGAGGAGCATGAGAAGCTGGCCACCAGCTGAGCTGAAATTAGTTTGGAAGTCAGGTCCAATTGGGACAAAATAGGAAGTGAGAAAAGGAGAGGAAGAAAGTCAAGGAATTCTAGTATATTATCATAATTACAACTGCAATGCTAGCTTCCTCATACTGTCTCATGGTTCCCCCATGGATAGTTAGTTTGTTGTTATTGTTGTTAGGTGCTGTCGAGGTGTGTCCAACTCAAAGTGACCCTCATGGGGTTTTCAATGGCTGATTATTTGGGGATTGCCACATCTTTCTCCCACTTTTGTGGTGCTGGAAATCTAACTTGGGACCTCAGAGACTTCACAGTGGTCCTCTAAATCCCAGCCCTGGATAGTTAGTTAGGCCTGTTTTAAAAGTACATAGAGCAGTAAAAATAAGAATTAATGAAAGATTGTCTTCCTTTGGATAGTGAAAATGTATAACTTTGTCTCTTGGAGTTAAACATTTATTCAAATAGCTTATGGAAAGTAAGTATTAAAAGCTCAAAAATGTTTATAGGTACTTTCAGGGATCCAATGGTGAACTGCTTTGTTATTTTAGAGAATATCCTTTAAACTTAGCTTGTAGCATCTCTAACAATTCTTTTCCTGTACACAGAAGTATAAGATTAAAAAGAAACACAAGTACAAATCACAGTGAATAGAACTATCTATTTTTGGGAATAAGGATGGCCAAGATGATTATAATTGTTTCTCATTTGCAAATGAAGAAAAGGAGACACTTGGCTGTAACTCCTACTCATCATTCAAGACAACTGACTTTCATTCCTCTGGAAACTTTTCCTAATGTCCCCACATTTTAACTGAGTTGTAGTGTTGTCTATGCTCCTTTATTCACTGTGTTAATATTATACTTTTCAAACTTTAGAATTATAGCTAATTACCTTCTCCCAATATTGTAAAAATATAAGAGCTGTTTCTAGCTGATATGGAGTTACTATATTCAGCTTTAAATATAAAGTATTTAAACTTACATTAAATTAAAATTCAGTTCCTTGCTTGCAACAGACATATTTCTAGTGCACTGTAATCATGTGTGGCTACTGACCACCACTTTATAAGGTACAGATATAGAATATGCCAATCATTAAAACAATTCTATTGGACTGTACTGGTCAATATTTTTAATAACTTTTTATAGAATGAAAGCAAAAATGATTCTGACAACATCATTACAGTAATTTAGCTTCAGAAAGGAAATGGTGAAACTACTTGTATATGTAAAATTACTTATATCTACATGTACCCTATGGTCATGCCACCCTGATGTCTGATTCCATCAGATCTCAGAACCTAAGCAGGGTGGATGCTGGTTAGTACTTGGATGGGAGACCACCTGGGAATACTGCATACTATAGTCTTGAGAGAAGGGCCTGGTAGCCCACTACCCAAAATATCAGCCATTGGAAGCTCTTTGTATAGCAGAGAAGCACTGACACAGTGTCGGGCATGGCACAGTGTCTGGGAATGTTTCTTTCTATAGGACATGGGTTTGTTGTGAGTAGGACCTGACTCAACCATACCTAACCACCACCACAACAATATCTATAATTGTGATAATATACATAAATACATATGTTGGACTTTAATTTTCTTCAGATGCACTAAAATGCAATGTAATAAACTTTGATATATGAATATATTTAATAAAATTAATTCATGACTTATAAACTGAAACATGGACATGCAAAATAAAAGCATTCTCTTTCACAGCATTGATTAATAATCATATATAATGTAAATTCTATTTGTTCCAGAAATTATCTGTGCAATATGCCTTGATTAGTTACTGATATATATTCTTAAACTCTTTAATGGTTCATACTGAAGATCCACACTGACGAAAATAAAGTGAGTAAAAGAGAATTTAGCCAAGTGCGGTGGTGCACTTATAATCCCAGAGACTTGAAAAGTTGAAGCAGGCTGATCATGAGTTCCTGGTCAGAAGCAGTCTGTGGAAGTTAGTGAGATCTTGTCTTAAAATAAAAATAAAAATATAAATGGGGCTGGTGGTACCATATAAATGGGAGTGGTGGAGCACTTACTTGTCATATCTGACACCCTGGGTTCAACCCTCCTCCCCCAGAACAGCTGTGAGAAAGAGAAAAGAGAGACAGACAGACAGAGAGAGAGAGAGAGAGAGAGAGAGAGAGAGAGAGAGAGAGAGAGAATCTATATAAATCTGTACCATGCCAAGTCTGATTTTACCCCATACTGAAAGGGTACCCTGATGTTTATTTAAATCTACCACAATTATCTGAAGTTATAGGATACTTTAAAGAGGCAATCAGGAAGCCAGTGTTATAATGAAAACTATTCAGAGCTACAAAAGTGATTTTCAGACGCAAAGAGGTAGTGTTGCTTTTGTTGCTTAGGTGCTGTGAAGTTAGTCCGACACAGTGAACATCTATACAAGAGAACAAAACACTCCCCAGCACTATGCCAAGCACAAAATTTTCTCTAAATTTAATCTTATTGTTGCAGCTGCTGTGTCAATCTATCTACTTGAGGGTTTTCCTTTATTTTATTGACCTGCCACTGTCCCAAACATGATTTCCTTCTCCAGGGATTGGAGACAACATGTCCAAAATACATAACATGCAAACCAGCCATCCTTGCTTCATGGTGGTGCATGCCTGTAATCCCACAAGTGGGAAGCCAAGGCAAGAAGTTTAATCCAAGGATCAGGCCACCCTGGTCTATATAGCCAGTTCCATCTGCATGAGCTACATAGTGAGACTTTGTCTCAAAAAACAAAAACCAAACAAACAAAGATAAAAGAGCATTTCAGAAATAAGCAGCTAAAGGTGAAGCGTTTTCTAATGTGTTTACTTTTAGCCCTTTGGAAAATTGCACACATGATTATATAAGTTGTTTTCTTCAGTGACTCCCATAAATAAGACAGTGGCAATAAAATGGTTGAAGGAATATGCTCATTACCCCTCACTGTAACACTCTGCTCCTGCTCAGTGACTACAGATTTATGCATTTTGCTTATTCAGCTAGAAAAGAATGACAGATCCTTGAGTGCTAAATAAAAGGGGACAGGAAACTCCTATGCTTTGGAAAATATGAGAGAAAGAAAATTAAATATTGACTGAAGGGAAAAACTTCTAATTGGATGGGAAAACTTAATTCATTGTGGAATAGAAAATGAGACTATATCTCAATATGGTCTCACATACATAAGCACTTGCTAGTCATATTTTTCTATTAGAGATTGCCATATATGGCAGGGTAAAATTTTCATTTTTCCTATGTACGTGTTCCTATATTGCTTGCTTTCCCATCTCTGCTGATTTTTTAATATTCTAAAGAGAGCACACTCCTGGTTAAACCACCTACCAACAGTCATAATAATTTTGAAGCAGAGTTTTATGCCTTTTCTTCTATTTCATGCAATATTCAAATGTTTATATTCATGTATTCTCAACTGTTATTGTTTTTAATTCCATATTGTATAGTTTGCCTGTTTGCACAATGTTCTTTCTTGTATACCCCTCTAAACATTAGGCTCTCTTTCTTGAGCTACATTGGCCACATTAAAGTTTTTATGTCTTTCTAAGGTGATCTGAGGGCTGGGATTTAGCTCAGTGGGTAGAGCGCTGCGCTGCAGTCTTTGAGGCCCCGAGTTCAATTCCCAGCACCGCAAAAATGGGAGAAGGACCTGGCAATCCACTCCCAAGGCAATCCCGAAACAGTCAGCCACTGAAAACCCTATGAGGGTCGCTATGAGTCGGATACTGACTCGACGGCACCTAACAACAACAACAAGGTGATCTGATGTGTATATTGATATGCTAGAATAAGATATAAAGACTCCAAATGTAAACATAAATTGTAGTTTATTCTAATAAAACACATAGTCTACCATTTGGGAAAAATAATATTCATAATGTGATGAGAAACAAAAACTATTTACCCTTCCTTTGTGCCAAGATTATTATATGCTATAACTTTATTCTTTGTGTTAAAAATTGTAAACTACTATTAAGTTCTATAATTCTGTCATTACTTTTGGTTAATTTGCCTGAATATCTGTGTCATATACTACATTATTATGTCTAGAATATTGGAATTTGAGCTATTTTTGTACTTAGCTAATTATCATTGAGATAAGATCAGAATTTGCATGTATCATGCATGTCATCATAAATTGTAATATGTTTTCATTATTACAGAGAATTTGGAAGCATAGAGAATTAGACATTCAGATTGTCAACATTTCCCTTCAGAAATATAGGTTTTTTTCCTTTATAGCAGAGGGATCCTATGATCCCAATATTTGAGGACAAAAGATTAGCTCTGTGTCTATTTTAAATTTCCAGTTTATTTGATATTTTGGAAGTACAAATTCCATGTGAACATAGAATGACTCTACTTAAAAACTTCTGTGCCTGAATACCCTTAACATAAATCCAAATTCTACAACATGGTTTACAAATTTAAAATATGTTTTTTATTTTTTTTTCCAATCTAATCTCTTATTATCTCCTGCTTCTTATACACTCCTTATAAGGAATCTGCCATTCCATGAAAAAGCAGCCTTTAGTTTTCCAAATCACCATAATCCCTCTGATTGTTAGGCCTTGCCATGTGTGCTTCTCTAACTTCACTGACATCCTAACCCCAATTGTGCCCCTTTCCCATCCCCAGGGAAGAAACTAGCTTCTATTTTTCTGTGGGATTTTTAAAGAAAGCAGCTTTTCTTCTTCCTCTCAGACAACCTTTTCCTCCTTACATGTTTAAATAATTAGACTTTACCCCTTATGATCCTGAAATGAGGAAAGAGAAAGGAAAAGGAGAGATTTGTCATCAAGATAAAAAATAAAACTATAATATTATTGTACCTGGCTACTCTACCACTCTGCTATATATTTTGATCATGAGACATCTGTGATATAGTCTTCCTTTTTCTCCCCAAATGTTATTTGCATCCTGCTAGGAAGACTGTCATCACATTGTATTTGTGGTACGTAGATGCAGAGATACAGTGTTCTCATCATTTTCTAAAAGGAAATGCTGTCAAGCTTCTAGGACTGTGGTCAGTATACAACATCCATTTGTGATCTTCAGCTATAAAAAGTCACCTTGTCCTTTTCTGAGGTCATAACTTTTATTGAGGTAGCCTGTCTGGTGACTGTGTATAACAGAGATATAAAGGACAAACTATTTCCTTAAAGAAACTATATATAAGAAAGGAAGCTTACTATGTTAGAAGAATGAGGACAAGAGTGTTTGGAGTAGAGGTGCACGAATGGACACATATGAGTGGATGCAATGTGAAAAGGCCTCTGCATCACATGCTAATGTCCAATGGGTGGCAATCACTATTTAGAAGCTTCATACAGCCAAGTGGGTAAAATAAGACACAGGCTTATGTCTGCCATTGGCTCTCCCAAATGCCAACACAAAGAATACATATAGGAAATAGCCATGGTTGTAGTTATGGAGTCTGTGTATGAACCAAATAGTAAATATTCCACCATCCAGTAAGTCTGATTTACCAGTAGCTAGCATCAGATACCAATGTTGAGTTCTGGATAGAAGCATTTTCCAAGGAGACAAAATGACTGCTTGATATCAAATCAACCCTCTTTCTACCCTTAAGTTCAGAAGGGATCAGTGATTCATCAGAAGAATAGACACATATTCTAGGTATAGGTTTATCTTTTCTTCCTTCAGTGTCTCAGCCAGCATGATCATGTGAGATTTGCTAAAGACTTAATTGGAAGGGGAGACTGATCCAAAGTCCTTCAAGTATGGAATGTCATATATCAGTATGTAGTATGTGCACTGAAGTTAGAAACTTATTTGGCTCTCTGTGATTGTAAAAGAAGACTATATGGCTCCAGAAACCAGGAATGAGAAGAAGCATGTACTCCTTACCACTTCTAGTACTTCACTGGATAACTTTATGATGGATGCCCTAGACATGAAAAGAGAAATGCTTTTTCCAGGAAACACAACAAGAGTCCCACTGAATTGTAAGCTAAATTTGCTGCCATTTACTATTTTCAGCTCCCGTGTTCAGAAACAAACATAAATGAAAAGGAGTCACTGTATTTACAGGGATAATTTACCCTGATGGTCATAAGTAGTTGAGACTATAAATACACAAAAGAACAAAGAAGAATATTCATGGAAGTTAGCTGATCCTCTTAGATATTACTTTATATTTCCCTTGTCCAGATTTTCTCTAAATGGGTGATTATAGCAAACCCAGCCTGACAGTGGCATTGCTAAGTAGGGGCTCAGAGACTTCTGAGTTCTGATTGGGTCTTCTGGTAAGATAAGGTACCAGTTATAGGTATGGGTGGTAGATGAAAGTAAAGAGAATCAAGAATGGATAAAGGAATAAGAAATTCTTATTGCAATAAGTATTAATTGCTTCTCTGAGAAGAATTGCAATATTATTAGCTACTCCCTTTAATTTTTCTGTATTACCTAGTGTAGCTATTCTCTGAAGATATGTAGAGAAAATGATTTATATTTGGCATGGTGGGTGGAGTACTGTAGATACAGATATATGCCACCCACATCTCCTTTTAACTAAAAACTGCTATCCAGCTTCTAGCCACACTGGCAGAGACAGTTTCCAGCTTTCAGATCCTCAGGGAATACCTCCACTACAGAAAGAACTCGTGTTCCAGGTTACACCCTTCTTTATCTTATCTGGTGACTGATGGAGGCTGAAATATAAGGTTGAGGTCATCCTAGATCACATAAGAAATTAAGGCAAATATGGGCTGTATAGCAAGACTCTGGAAAAATATCACAGTGCCTCAAAGACAATTCTACTATTTTCTTTGTTGTTGTTGTTAGGTGCCATCCAGTAGGTGTCCTACTCATAGCAACTGTACGTACAGGAGGCTTCTCTGCTATTCACAGGGCTTTCAATGGCTGATTTATTTATGGGAGTGGGTTGCTGGGTCCTTCTCCCAAGCCTACAGAACCTGGTATTCCTAGGCGGTCTCCCATCCAAGTACTAACCAGGCCTGATTCTGCTTAGCTTCCAAGATCTGACAGGATCAGACTCCACAGTGCTACAGCTACAGGCTTCATACCTATACATTTGCTTATTCTGTTTCCCCTGTTTGGGATAGTCTAAGGTTTTAAATCAAAGCATATTCATCATTCAGAAGGTCTTCTCCAAATCACCAAGTTGAAGTTAGCTTTTCTCCAGTAATATTCAAAATGATTTGTTTATACATTTGCTTTCACCTGAATCCTTCACACACATGATTGTGGTGTTTAAGGAGTAATTATCTGTCTGCTTTAGTTTATGCTTACTGAGTAGCTAGCAAAGTACTTGACAGTAATTGGTAGCACTAGTGCTCTAAGGAATAATAGAGTGAGAAGTTGTTGGGTGAGGAGATTTATCTAACACTACTCCCATTAGATCTTATCAAAAATAATCACAATAAATATACCAATTAATGGAAAACAGTTGCTTACTAGACAATAGTAGATGATAGATTAATCAGCTCTCAAATTCAGTGAGAATATCACCCTGTTATTTGGATATAAAGCAGAGACATCACTAAATATTGATTATGATAATTATTTCAAATAAAACCAAAATGCAACTAAACTAACTAAATTTTGTTAAAAGACTCACTACTTTTATTACAATTGTCATTATGCTGAAATTTGCTATTGCTTGAAATAACAAATTATTTTTAATCCACGTTTTGGAAAGCTAGGAACAAACATTATAAAATAGTATTTTTACACTTTACGAGTACTTACCTACTGAAGGGAACTTATTTTTTAAGATATTTCACTCTTTATTTTTAAATAATTGTCCACTACCATCAAAATACTCTATAATTTATAGGTAACATAGTAAGACTAATGTGGAAGGAGAGTAGTTTTATAGCCTTATAACTTAAAGTTTAAATTACTTTCTATTACTCTTGCTTTTTACTTATATTATTGCACAATTCAGTATCACTTTAGAAACAAATGTTACTATAATCTTAAGTAAAATATTCATATTCATAATATTTGAATAAACTATAATTTTTTCAGTATGACAGTATATAAATAAGAAAATAAAATAGCTTCTTTCTTTTTTCCTTTCTTTTTCCTTTCTAATGTTTCATCAGTTTTTGAGGTCTTAATATTTTCTGATGGATTATTTTATTCTGCTAAACAGAGGGATCTTTACATTTCTAGAAGGTTTTCAAAATTCACTGTTATGCTTTAATAGCTCTAAGTAGAATCTTTCTAATCACAACTTGCATTAGGTCCATCTTCAGCTATTCTTAGGTAAGCATGTTTTTGCAGAAGGACAGGGCTCTAGTAAGGATGTGATTCATGTGCTTGAAGACCTCAATTATAAGAAGATGTCAACTAGAATCACCAAGCCAATTACTTGGAAAAAAGAAACAGCATAATTTTAACAGCAGGAGAGAAGAAAAGAAGAAGTAATTATTGTGGTCCTATAGTACTTACATGGGTTGTAAAGAACAATTTGTTAGCTGCTGTGAGATAGTATCCCTTGATTACCTCAGTCCTAATAGAAAAATGTTAGTATGTCTGAATTCTTGCCAAAGAACACAATCCACTGATTCTAAAACAAATAGTAATTTGTTGACATTAATGATTCCATTTAAGGTACAATTATTTGATTCCATCAAACAAATGATTAGAGCTGATTCTAAAAAAGTATAATCAAAACGTTTATTCATGTAGATAATTGTGATTATTTAATACTGAAAATGTTAGTATGCATTTTAAATTTCAGATATAACATTCACAGATAGTTTTGCTTTTTACGATTTATGCTAACATTAAAAATGGGATGAGATTACTTGCTGAAAAGACAGCTTACCCTATATACCATGGAAAGATTTAAAACATGTCGTTTCTGAAAAAAAAAGAAATGATATGACTTAAAATGTCAGGGTTTAGATGTATGAATAAGCTTCCCTTAATCCATCATCCAAAATAAACTATATTATGTAGGAACTTTGTGAAAGCAGACAAACCAAAATCATGTTGCATAAATGAGTTTATATTTGAGTGTTATTCTGTCAAGAGTCAGAATGATTTTTAAATATGTATATCTTGTCTATTGCTTCTTAGTGGTATGAAAGTGAAATCATATTTTCAAACTCGGACTCACAAAGCCTACTCAAGGTTTTATTAAAATCACTCAGCCAGTTAAACAAAATTGAAAAGACTTAGTATAATCAGCATTGATGAAGGAAAGAAAGCAAGTTGCTAAGCAGTGTACACAGGAAGGCAGTTGTAAACATATACGTATGTAATCTGGATTAAAGAAGACTTCCATATTACATATGTCCATGGGTTTTGGATTTTTTGGAGGACCTGCCTAAATTGTTTCTGAAATTAGGAAAAAAAAATCCACATTTTAAAAAGAAAACTACACGGATAGACACTGAAATTCAGTACATCTTAGTGGGAGCTTTCCTTGTCACTCTCTCTAAATCCACCCTGTTTAGATATTTCTTTATCCTATCTTGATATTTTTCTCCTTTGCCCCTTGCACTACTAAAATAGTTACATTTTATCTATTTATCATGTTTCTTTTTCTGGCTTCTCTTTAAGAATATAATCCAAGAAAGACTATCTGTTTACTACTAAATCATAAGCAGCTGCTCAGTAAATAATGTTGGATGAATGAATGTCTATAATTTCATTCATAAATTTATTCATAAATAAAAGTGCATAGAAATTAAAAATTCAATAATTTCCAAGTATGCATGGCAAAATATAAGTAAACTTTATGTAGAAAGAGTCACAGTCCATTCATTTTGTCTGTTGCCTCTAGCTGTCTTTTAACTCAAGGAAAAACTATGATATGCAGAACAAAAAACTAAAACCTCATGAAGAATGCTATCTGTTTATGTAAATAACTGCTGTTTTAAAAACACATGACAAAGATGAAAGAGTGCTCTATGACAACATTTGAAAAGTAATCTTTGAAAGCACATAAAAGCAAATGAGGAATTTGATAGATTTATGATTGTAAGCATAATTGTTGTTGCCATGTATGCATATATTAGGGTTTTCAAATTTTATTTCGTTTCTACTACAGTCTTTGAAAATAAGGCAATGATCCATGATGTGTGCACTATTTTCATCATGCTGAGGAAGAATGCTTATCCAGAATGAAAAACATACCAGACATCAGGACAGTTGCCCTTTGTCAGAATCTTGTTGTTGTTGTTGTTGTTAGGTGCCGTAGAGTCGGTATCCGACTCGTAGTGACCCTCATAGGGTTTTCAGTGGCAGACTGTTTCAGGATTGCCTTGGGAGTGGATTGCCAGGCCCTCCTCCCATCAGAATCTTAGGTCTTTCAAAATTAAACTAGGAAACTACTTAATTTACAAATACCTTTTATGTTCTGACAGAATTAAAATGCTGAAATGAGCATTTTGAATTAAAAGGCTGTGATGAGAATCACATGTTGAACTTCTATATGTATATGAAGAAAATGATACATGTCTATGCATCCTTAGTACAGCATGTAGTTTGAACAGTTTGTTGTTAGGTGCTGTGGAGTCAAGTCTGACTCAGAGCATCCTTATGTACAACAGATGAAATACAATCCAATACTACTATATGTCTGCCACTCTATCTGACAGTACTTCTCTGCTATCCATAGGGTTTTCCTGGGCTGCTTGTTTCAGGAGTGGGCTTCTGGGTATTTTTCTCATTTTTTGTGTTGCTGGGAATTGAACGCAGGGCCTCAGAGCATGCAAAGGAAGCATTCAGAGTACTTACAACTCACCAGAAATAAGTTCAGTATCCTTTGGATAGGAGTTCATCTACAATGACAAGCAGAAGGACAAATCTGTAACAAGAATAAACCAAGCATGTAAATCGAAGGAAAGATGATGCACATTTTGAGAAGAATTTAATTAATTTTGGTAAATATCAAGTATATTCAATTCCTTAGCTACATTTCTCTTTTGATAAAGATCAAAGAAAACTGTTATGTTATTCAACAAACATCTGAAATTAAATGGTAGTAATTCTCTATTATACAAACCATGCTTAATATCTAGTATGTTGCTGCTTTTATATCTAAATACTGCTCATTTTCATAAAAAATTAATGCATTTACCAGGCACTCTCATTTTTCTCTATGTTGGGATATGTTTATGATTATCACTAATTTTCTTTTATAATTTTGTCACATTGAGAAATTAACACACTGAACAGATCAATATGTGACAAATTTGACTCTTTTTTCTATAATATAATTTAAATATATGTCATCTTTGATTTGGCCCTATCATCTGTGTAAATTTCTTATTCTTTTGTAAAATAGATACTTTTGTAATGTTGAACAAAAACATATACCAAGAATTACTTATTAAAAGGGATATGAAGAAATGTGGAGGCTGTGGTGACATACTTCTGTAATCACAGCATTCAGGAAACTGAGACAGGGGTATTGCAAGTTCAAGACCTGCCTGGTTATAAAGTGAGATAGTGAGACCCTGTCTCAAAAAAAAGAATGAAAGAAAGGAAAGAAGGAAGGAAGGACAAAAGGAAGGAAGGAAGGAAGGAAGGAAGGAAGGAAGGAAGGCAGGCAGGCCGGCCGGCATGCAGGAAGGGAAAGAAAGAAAAAGAAAGAAAGAAAAGGACAAGAGAATGAAATAAGGAAAAAAGAAAGAAAGAAAGAAAGAAAGAAAGAAAGAAAGAAAGAAAGAAAGAGAAAGAAAAAATAAATAATGTTTGGAAGGGAATTAATGGCCACTGTATTTCTGTTGATTAGAGAATTTAGTGTAACAAAATATTATATTGCATTTTATAACATATATACCTCATAATACATAGTGAAGAAAGTGGTGCAATCAAAATACTGTCATTGACAGTTACTGCTGCTATTAATAACAATACTGTTTCTACTTTGATCATGAAAAGCACTTTTAAAATACTATTTATATCCCCATTGTTATGGACATAAAATCACACAACATTAGTTCATATCCTTTAACTCTTGAATTGGTATTATATTGAATGGAGCAAGTCATTGTAGTGATTTGAGGAAATTTGTCTTATCCATAAATTTCAGAAGTTTTGAAACAAGTAAATGAAATGGTGGAGATGAAAGTCCTTTCAGAAATTAACAATATTATATACATTGAGTTATTTGTGGTATGCTGTAGATATCTTCCATTGGGGTTATTGACTTTATGGTAAAAAAATTTAGACTTCTGATAATTGGAAAGACATGACTGATTATATAAATTGCTTTCCAGTTATCAATTAACACTCATCAGTTCTACATTTCAAACAATTAGTGTATTGGTTTTCCATTCATCAAAATGACCAATCATTTGGGCTATTATTTTAATATATTTTACAGATGTGATAGCATATTTGCATTTCTATTTCTATCAATGTACTCAAAGACAAAGCTTTCTGCTATGGATCCCTGAGTTTCTTTAATATGATTTATACTTAGTCACATGAAATGAGAAGCTAAGTTCTACAATTAATGTGCAATATACTTTTAAATAAAAATTCTTGTCAGGCTATATAACTAAAGGTAGAATCACCTAAACGGCCAGTTGGCATCACTAAACTTACCAACTACTATGCTATCATCAATTTTAAGTAAATTCTAAGTATGACTTTTACCAATATGACAACATACTTTGTAATTGAGAAGACCATCATGAGTAAACATAATGGTGAAAGTTAGCTATTTAAGTGATTTAGTAGTTTAGCAGGAAACCATTTGACTTTGAAGTGTTCTTTTTTCCATGCCTCACATTTGTTGTGATTTGGAATATTCACGTGACAAAGTTTTCTAGAGAAACTCACGCTAGCCCCCTTTACAGCACATTGATTGCATATGGCAGTCACTGTCGGTGCTGTTTTTTTTTTTGTTGTTGTTTTTTTTTTTTTTTTTTTGGCGGTACTGGGGGTTGAACCCAGGGCCTTGCACCTGCATGCTCTGCAAGTGCTGGACCACTGAGCTGCACTCTCAGACCACTTTTTAACTTTTTGAGACAGGGTCTCGCTAAGTGACGCAGACTGCCTCTGGTCTCAAACTTGTGATCCTCCTGCCTCCACCTTCCAAGCCGCTGGGATTACAGGCATGCACCACCGCCCCCTGCACTATCCATGTTTTCAAGGAGAGTTTAGCTTAGAAGCTAAGTAGAAATTTATGAAACTCTAAAGAGAGATACTAAATAGCCAACATAGAGTATATGTGATAAGTAAAATTATCAGGAGTTTGACTGAAAGTTTATACTATAGAAATTATTTTTAATCATGAGGTATCAAAAATCTTTGGGGAGCCATGTGGACTTGTCTTATTCAATTGTGTCTCCTCAGCATCTAGAATACACTCTTAAACACATAGAGTTTTGTTGAATGAATAAATTAGGTAAGTAGTTCAGGGACAATATTGCTTTCTGAGTTTGTGCATCTAAGTAAGTGAATACCAATAAAATTTATAATAACTAATATTTATTGTTCTGATTATGTTCTGACAACTGAAATGAGAATTTTTCACTTTGTATAATTTTATGCTTCATATATTCAAACAATGTATTCAATCATGATTTTGGACAAATAGGAAACCATTCTAGGTATTTAAAATTAAAAAGGGTTAAATACAGGAATTAGGTTATTCAATACACAGTGTGTGACAAATGCTAACCACCAAAGTAGTTATCAATCTGCCACAACTGTCTTCCACAATCTCAGAGCTGGAGATCTCACATGGACCAATCACATCTTCATTTGCTAGCAGAAAATGATCAAAACAGCTGGGAGAAGGAACAATGGTAGGAGGTAAGAGGAGATGCTGAGTTCCACAAATCACAGTTATCACAGATTTTATTACCCTCATATGCAGATGCCAAAACTGTGAGCCAGACTAAGTGAGTCACCCACAATCACAGAGCTACATGCAGTGGAGCAGGGATTCAAATTTAGTTATATCACTTCATTCATCATAGGACATGCCCCAGAAAGGACAATGTGAACATCTCAGAGTTTCAGGAGCTTAAATTAAATTACTAGTGGTAAAATTTCTTTCTTACAATGGAGTCGCTATGGTATGAAGTGTTTAGGTCACATTGGCAGAGTAAAAAAGAATGTGATAAACACAATGTTGGCTTTTAAAATTCTGCCCAGAAGTGACACACATTATTTTCTCTTACTTAATTTCTCTTACTGAATTGACAAAAGCCACATCTCAGTTCTCTGGCATTGGGTTAGGGGTGTTTAAACATTCCTTGGCAGGGGTAACAAATATTTATGAACAAAATAGTCTATTATTGAGACTATAAACCCCATATCCTTATTGACTGAAATTATTTTCTTTTTTTGAACTGAGGGCCTCATACATGCTACACAAATGCTCCACTACTGAGCCTCACCCACAGCACCTTTTTAAAACATATTTTATTCTGAGACAGGGTCATAATAAGTTGCACAGGCTGCCTCTGGTCTTGTTCTTGCAAACTTCCTGCCTCAGCCTCCTGAGTTGCTTGGATTACAGTAATTTTCCAAGATGCCTGGCTGATTTTTCTCCCCAAAAGACACTGTAAAAAAGGTGCACATAAGTAGAAGTCCTAGCTTCATGGAAAGAGTCTCAGTTTGCTATCAGCTATTGCCATTATAGGCTCAGACATTTGCACTTTCAATTGTCAGTTTCTTTCCATTGTGATCTTTTATTCACAAGGCAAAAAAGTGACCTTAAAAGAAGGCTGATATGAACTGAGAGAAATGAGAACATGCATTTCTCTTCTCCATATGGAGCAATGCATTTGATGAGCTTAAGGGTGACTAGCCGGGTCATTGGGAACAATTTGTGTGTACTCAATAGTCATAACAACTCATAAGGTATGAGCACTATTAATTTCTAATTTAAAGAAAATAAAACCAAAGCCCAGAAACGTTTAGCAACTTGTTTAAAGTTGCCCAAGGCTGTGTCAGATCTGTACTTGAACTGCATGTGTTTTCCTCTTAGGCTTACAGTTTTAACAAATATGTGTTATTGATTTTCCATGTATCAGCCATTGCTGCAGGTTTTAGGGATGCACTGATGGGCAAATAAGGCATATGCTGCCCTCCTAGGACCACAGAGTTTGCAGTCTAGAAAATACTGGGTAGATACATAGATATTTAAGCAATACGTCATTTTCCCAGAGCTGCACAAATATGTAAGAAAAAAATATTGGAGGAGATGGACCAAAAAAGTTAAAACTTTTATCTAACAATGGAAATATACTCCTTTTTTTTTTGCAGAAAAAAAGAGGCTATATGATTTTTAGAATTGGGACTCAAATATTAAATTAGGGTTAGAGACTTCCCTAATTTGACATTCTGAACTTGCTAAGCATATATTTTCCATAGTACGTAGAAAACATAAAATTTTTGGCTTAGACCATCTTATCTGAATTTTCATTGCCAATAAATATAAAATATTTTTTAAGCTATGGAGGAAAAACAAGGCTATAGAAAAATGGAATTGAAGAAATAATTATAAAGCCCCACACACCAAGAAGACATGAAAGTAGATGAGTCAAAGGAAAATGTGGAATACAGAAATCAGATGCAACTAAAATTTAGCATCATTTATGGCTGCTGCTACTCTCAGCTCTGCTGACTGCCTTTCTTTACTTGATAGAAAATATGACAAGCAACCATATTATATTATATACCCTTCCAAATAAAAGCACAGAGAAGATACTTCCTTGTGTTGCTTTCTGATGACAAGCTTCAAAATCTTGGGGGCCAAATTCATCCTAGGTTGCAGCACATGCTATACTAGTAGTACCATGATTTCATGGCCAGAGGATCCCATAGTCCTATATTTGACAATGTATGTCACAAATATCTACTCAACGGCTGTGTTTGGTGAAAGGAAACTTCGGTTGTGGAGAAAAGAGGGCCTTCTTAGAAGAAAAATTCCTGACTTCCCATTTGACCTGATAACCTGTTTTTCATGCTTCATGTTTGCTAAGACATATTTTCTTTTTCTCAACCATCAAGACTGGCACATGCCTTCTTTTGTTCTTTTCCTACTTGCATCATGGTTAACTCAAAAATGTATTTGATTTCTTTGTTTCTTACTCTGTATTCCTTACAAAATGTTAAATTTCTTGAGGAAAGAGACTTAAATTTAAGAATATGATAGCACAAAGACTGGAAAATTCAATGTTTTAGATATTTAATTTAATTGGGTGCATTTTTACAGGCATTGAGATGAGAAGTTTTATATGAATATCACATTTATTCTTGGCACTAACACTGAGTTAGTTACTATTATTAGCATTTTGCCTAGTGTGAAATTTGGATTTTTGAAGGATATGAAGTTCAAGATCATGTCTGATATATGTTAGAGCTGGCATTTGAACCTAAGAAGTCTGACATTACAATACTTACTTTCGATCATGATGTTAAATTGCATCCTTTCAGCCTTAAGAAACATGAAAACTATATGGCACAAATCTGAACCATTTCATTTTATTTTATGAAAGCCTTAGTCATGAAAACTTAATATTTATTCAAAGAAAACAACTTGATTAGTTCTGAAAAATCATGGATAATGGTATCTTATAAAGACAAGATGAAGAAAGAAAACAATTATTTCCTTAATACAGGAAAATAAAACTAATAAGGAAAATAGATAAATTTTTTGGATGTTTACTGTCAGTCACTGTGCTAGAAATCTGGCATATATTATTACCTGTAATCTTTTCAACAAATCTGTTGATTATGAAATGACTAAATAGATACCCAGTCTTCTGCCTCGTCCTCTGCAGCTCCTTTATTACTGGCATAGGCCTACAGCCATAGCCCTGAGGCATCGTTCCTGTCATATCTCAGAAGCTAAGCAGGGTCGGATCTGGTTAGTACTCGGATGGGAGACCGCCTGGGAGCACCAGGTGCTGTAGGATTGGGAGACGGACCAGCAACCCACTCCCAATCAATCTGCCATTGAAAACTCTATGAATAGTGGAGAAGCACTAACAATAGTGTTTCACCTATTGTGCCTAGGGTGCTAGAGTCAGATACCGACTCAACCGCACCTAACAACAACAACAAATTGATACCAAGACATTGTATCTACTCTAAAATGAGAGAGTTTTTAAAAGACAGCATTGAGTTTATATCTATACCTTACTATGAATTATTTTTAATATGGTAAAGATGATTTATAATCACTCCACTATATGATATTTGGGAATATATGTAGCTGAAGAGCTCAAAAGGATTGGATGGTTTTACTTTTTAAACCAAATGTTTCAACAAATTAGCACAGTAAGTCACACTGTATTGTTGTTGTTGTTGTTGTTGTTAGGTGCCGTCGAGTCGAGTCCGACTCATAGCGACCCTATGTACAGCAGATTGAAACACTTGCCGATTCTGTGCCAGGCAAACCATCTTATTTATGTTTAAGCCCATTGTTGCAGACACTGTGTTAATCCATCTGGTGGAGGGTTTTCCTCTTTTCTGTTGACCTGCCACTCTTCCAAAC
>VMDO01007521.1:55518-84834 GCA_007922755.1 Pedetes capensis | reverse complement strand
TTTTTATCATTTTCTTATTACTATTTTTATTGCTGTTAACTGTGAAAAAATGGTTAGTAGTTTCTTTCACCTGTCTTTTTGGAAATGCTAATGAATAGTGCATATGGCAAAAAAGAGGGGAAGATAATTTGAATTATTAACTCCTGAATACTAGAGTTCTGGATGTTGCATTTTATGTAGTTAAATGTGCAATATACCTACCTGTACTTCTCCCTCAACCCTTCTTCCTTCTCCCCCTCCAGCCCCTATTAACTTGTTGAATTTGGGCCAAGAGAGATTCTCCACTATTTGTTTTTCAGATAATGCATTGATTGATAAAAAGATCTTCAGCATTTTTATGTGAGAGACATACTTTTATGCTGTTTTAAATACATCTGTTTCTTTGAATATTTACTAAGCTACCAGTTTGAATATTAAGGGAATGAGGAGACATAAATTAGCTTTTTCTTTCCTTCCCATTTCAGAGGGTTATTCAGCACAATGCTTTAGAAGACCGCTCTATATCTGATAAACAGCAGTGGGATGCAGCTATTTATTTTATGGAAGAGGCTCTCCAGGCTCGTCTCAAGGATAGTAAGTAGTGACACGGGTTAGTGAGGTCTGAACATTTGTGATGGTTAATGAACATTTGTAAAGAGGAATGTAATCAGTATCTCAGGTTTTTGGCATTAATATAGTTGAATATTCACGATATTTTTCGATCAACTGTTTTGTGCTTACTAAAAAAGATTAAGTTGGACATGTAATGCTTGTATGTACTTATATCCTAAAAAGCTATAATTCAAAATATTTGTGTTTGTTGCTCTACTTCCTATTAGAAAATAGGAATTTTCTAAGCAGTTATACTTCTCATAGAATTTAAACGCATGTATAATTCTTATATATGCTATATCAATCATGTAATTTTTCTTTATTTCAACTGATTTCATAATGATATAGCACTTAGAAGTACGTAAGGAAGTAAGATCATTATTAGTTATAATTTATTATGTAGTTATATTATTTGTAAGTGGTAAAATTCTTCATGAATTAATTTTTTTAAAAATTTTTCTAGCTGAAAATGCAATTGAAAACATGATAGGTCCAGACTGGAGAAAAAGGTGGTTGTACTGGAAGAATCGGACTCAAGAACAGGTAAAAACAAATAAATCTCTGGTCTCATAATGGTATAATTTTGCTCAGTTTCATTTAAGCATTAAAGTAGAATCTTAAAAATTTCAAATATCTTACATTAGCTTTTCTAAAAATATAATGAACTTTTAGAATAAAGGATAAACTACACCGGGCATTTTTTTTTTTTTTTTTTTCTTAAAAGGAAGTGTCTGTTACTTGAAGGAAGGGGAGATAAAATGTGCCCTTTTTGTGGTTGATTTCTTTGTCCATTTTAGTTTCCTATTTGAAGTAAAAAAAAAAGATTAAAGTTATAAACAGAAATAAAAGACAAATTTCAGAAGATATACAGTGATTTGGAAGAAGAATGTAATGATTTTTTGCCATATTTATTATTTCTAGATTTTTCTCTTGGAAGTTTATCCAAATTATTTCATCCCTTTGTATTTTTTTGTTCCTGTGTTTGCACATTGTGAACATGTTAGAAGAACAAAATGGTAAAACCAAGTATAAATAACTTTAAAAATTAAGGAAAATATGTATCATTAAAGGCCCCACCCCAACACCCATCGCCTTTTATTCCTTCTTTACTATTATAAATTCTTCTCCTGTCTAGCATTCATTCTTATATTACTGTCTCATCCTTACATTCATTCCTTAAATAAGACTCTAAATAGAATATAGAATCTAAACATATAATTGACTAAAGTAATGAATAAGAAAGAGAAATGGCATCCATCCATTTTTTTCTTCTTGGTTTTTTTGTTTATTTGTTTTTTCTGTTCCTTGAATCTACTTAATTGACAAAAAGGAGACTAAAATCTGAAGATAAGAGGAAAGGTGATAATGAAAAATTACCAAAGAATATATCCTTTTTCCTTATATTTTTGTTTCCATTTTAAGTAGAGTTAAATTATATAATCAGTAGGTTTTTTTCTAACTCCCCATTTGTTTTATAAGCTAAGCTAAATGATTGGATCTTAAGTTAGTGGTTGGATCACACTTGTGTTTGGTGTATCAGTTATCTCTGCCATACAGGCAGGCTGAGAGCAGGTTCTCTGTTGGAAAATAACTTTTCGGCGATCCGTCAGGTTTCTCACTTTGAGACCAGAAGAGACATTGATTAGAAAGAGCTTGTGTAAGGCAGATAAGCTCAAGGGAAAATGACATCTGGCCTTCAAGGTTTAGTGAAGTTGGGCCTAAAATCTCCAGAACAATCAATGACGGCAGAATTTGCCTTAGCAACTAGTGATAAATATACATTGGTGAAACAGAGAAATGATTCCTTGTTATAAGTTATTTTTCTCTGAAACTTATACCTTCAAGAGAAGCAGAGGAATTTATTTTAAGGTTAATGCAAAGGATCTGTAAGCTTAGAAGAGGAGTCTGGAAACCCTTCAGAGAAGAGCCTTCTCCAGGGTTTCAGAGCAGCCTATGTTAAAACTCAGCCTGCCTATAGAGCAGAGGCCACAGTTTGGGTATTGAGGGGAAGGCCATCAGAATCACTTGGGGAAGTGTTTATTATGTATGTTTTGGCATTGTCCTTCAAAGGAGATCCTCATGTCAGACTCACTGAGTTAAGATTTCCCTCTCTGATATTTCTGTCCCTTCAAGTCCCACTTGAAAACTGCTCCTCTAGACCTCAAACTCGGAAGTTACAGTGGGAAACAGGTTCTCGACGATGTTGAGAATAGCTTCACATCTCAAACTGCAAGCTTAAATAGCTGTGTAACAGTTCTTTCTGTCTGAGTAACAGGATTTAGCAGGAAGAGAAACTTAAGATTGTCCCACATTAAAGATGAGAAACTCATGTTCTAAAAACTGTTTTATCCTTGTGTGTTTCTTTTTCCTTAGTTTTTTAGGAAAATCTCATCTTTTGAAATATCTTCACCTTGACAAAGCTGAACCAATAGTCAGAATAGATGGGAGAAAAGTTCTCTATTAAAGGCTGTGTCATGGCTGACAGTAGAGTGGTAGTAGTGGGAAGGTGGTGGTTGTTGTTAGGTGCCCTCGAGTTGTATCCAACTCATAGCAACGCTTATAGGGTTTCAGTGGCTGATTGTTTGGGGATTGCATTGAGAGTGGATTGCCACATCCTTCTCCCATGTTTGCAGTACTGAGAATCGAACTTGTGGGACCTCAGAGACTACAGAGCAGCACTCTACCAACTAAGCTAAATCCCAGCCTGGTGGGAAGGTAGAAGTGGCAAAACACAGGCCAGGGTAAGGTAGAGGACACAATTATCAAAGGTTTCCTTCCTCCCTCAGATTGAACAAAGATGTGTATGCAAATAGTGACATTTCTCTTCATGAAATAATATTTCTCCTCAAGTATCACATTTTAATTGGTAACTCCATTTACAAGCTGATTAGTTGCATTTAGGTGTTTTTCTTGTTGAAGTACTCAGATTCTATAGCTATGATACAGTTTGGGGCAAAGTTGTATTGTAATAACCTGTTTAGAATAATAAGTAAATTTTAAGCTAGTTTCTTTTAGCATCTAATTTTGAATGAAGGATTGAAAAATGACAATAAATTTAATTTGACAGTGTGTCAGTCTCTTTTTTTCAAACCTGTAATTAGCGCACGTTTTTCACTTCTATTGAGGAGTTTAATGAAGGTATATAGTAAGGGACCTGGTGCTATAACTTCACCGGTAAAACATTGTACAAAAGTAAAAGGTAATAGGGCTAATTCATGTTTTTTCCCCTCTCATAAGGCAAATTGCTCAGTATTCAAAAGCCACTTACCTATATTCATAAGCCAAGACACTGTGTCCTTTCTTATTTTTTTTGATTAAGCTTATGTCACCTGTGGGGACTGGGGTGTAGCTCAGTTCGTGGTGGTGGTGGTGGTGGTTAGGTGCCGTCGAGTCGATTCCGACTCACAGCATCCCTATGTACAGCAGACCGAAACACTCTCCGATTCTGTGCCAGACATACTATCTTATTTATGCTTAAGCCCATTGTTACAGACACTGTGTGAATCCATCTAGTGGAGGGTTTTCCTTTTTCTCGTTGACCTGCCACTCTCCCAAACATGATGTCCTTCTTCAGGGATTGGTCCTTCATGACAACATGTCCAAAATACAGAAGATGCAGTTTAGCCATTCTTGCTTCCAAGGAACACTCTGGTTGCACTTCTTCTAGAACAGATCTATTGGTTCTTTTGGCAGTCCATGGTATATCCAATAACTGTCTCCAGCACCATAATTCAAAAGCATCAGTTCTTCTCCTGTCTCCCTTATTCGTTGTCCAGCTTTCACAACTATATGATGCTACTGAAAATATCATGGCTTGAATCGAAGTGCACCTTCGTGTTTAATGTAACATCTTTACTTTTCAATACTCTAAAGAAATCTTTTGCCACAGCTTTTCCTAAAGTAATACATCTTTTGATTTCTTGACTGCTGCTTCCATGAGTGTTGATTGTAGAACCAAGTAAAGCAAAATGATGGACAATCTCAATATTTTCTCCATTTTCTGTGAAGTTGCATACTGACCCAGTTGTAAGGATTTTTGTTTTGTTGATGTTTAGTCACAATCCGTACAGAAGGCTATGTTCTTTGATCTTCATCAGTAAATGTTTTAAATCCTCTTCACTTTCAGCAAGGAGAGTTGTGTCATCTACATAACGAAGGTTGTTAGTCTTCCTCCAATCCTGATGCTGCGTTCTTCATAAAGTTCAGCTTCTCTGATTATTTGCTCAGCATAGAAATTGAATAGACATGGCATAGTGTATAGCCCTGTTGTTAATAGTAATATGTTCAAATTGGGACTCTTTGTAAGTGCCAAATTATGAACCATGTAAGCACAGTCCTCTTTTAAACATTTTAGTGTGTTCACAATGAAACCAAGAATGAATTGGAGAAGATGTTGAAATGTAATGAGGAACACCCAGCTTATCTTGCAAGTGATGAGATAACCACAGTCCGGAAGAACCTAGAATCCCGAGGAGTTGAAGTAGATCCAAGCTTGGTAAGAAATATTGCTGAAAAACATGAATCTGCTTCCTTAATCATTGTTTTTGCAGTACAATGTTACTACAAATGTGTTATTTAGATATCTGTGTGTTTAATTTTACTTTGATTGTGTATATATTTGCTAACATAAAAACTTAGTCATTTTGATTAAGAATAAAAATTTGATTCTCAGTATGACTTTTTAAATGCTTGTAAAAGGCAAAATTAAGATTTAGAAAATCGGGCCACATGCAATGGCACAGACCTGTAATCTCAGTGACTCAGGAAGCCTAGGCAGAAGGGTGGCAAGTTTCCATGCCAGAGGCAGCCTGCACAACTTAGCAGGATACTGTTCTAAAACAACTAAAAAAGGGACTCTGGGGTGCAGATCAGTGAGCTCAGTGGGACAGCACTTGCCTAGTATGCACAAAGCCCTGGGTTCACCTCCTAGTACTGTTGTGTTGTTAGGTGCCGTCGAGTCAGTATCCGAATCATAGCGACCCTACGTACAACAGGTGAAACACTATTGTCAGTGCTTCTCTGCTGTTCCTAGGGTTTTCAATGGCTGATTGATTTTTGGGAGTGGGTTGCCGGGTCCATCTCTCAAGCCTATAGTATCTGGTGTTCCCAGGTGGTCTCCCATCCAAGTACTAACCAGGCCCGACCCTGCTTAGCTTCCGAGATCTGATGGGATCAGATGCCACAGGGTTACAGCTACAGGTTTCCTAGTACTGAAGGGAAAAAAAGGGAAAAGAAAGAGAAAGAAAATTTGATTTATTTTATGCAAGGTCAGCAGCTCTTGCAAAAGGCATGAAACCTACCCAGACTCATACTCTATATCACACTGATTCAGATTACAAAATAGAACTTTAGTTTAGATATGGCTTACTTAGGAAGTATACATATATATGTATATTTATGTATGTTTTACAGTCAAAAGTAACTCAATTAGATAGCAGTAGATTTAGAAAAATATGGGTTAAGTTTTTGCTGAATTAGAAAATACCTCAGGGTTTTATTTCATTTTTCTCATTTATTATAAATATGAGGATAAAGATAGTATATACTTTAGGTTACTTTTTGCTTACCTTCATAATGCTTATTTGCAGCAAATTTTAAAAAAATATTTTATGAGTCTACGTTTCCTACTGTTTAGTAGTTAGAATGTAAGGGATTCAAATGCTCATTTTAATATTAGCTTGAGGGAAACCCTGTTAAACAAATACATCTACTGGGGAAAGCAATCATGTTAAAAAATAAAAATTCCAGAGTTACCCATAAACTCTTTTAAGGATTATCTGCTGATTAAGTTCAGTCTCCCAGAAATGAGTATACTTACTTTAACTTCCACCAGAAGTCACAAGAAAACTAGTAAAAGTCAAAGCAGTTAAAGCTGTTATACATCTAGCAATATTTACAAATTAAACATGAACTTTTTAGTTAGCTATAAGTTTAATTTGTCCACATTGGTGCTAGCTATCAGTAACAAAAGGTTGTACAGGTTAATTTTCCCTAACTCAAAAGTTTGAGACCTGAAATGCTCCAAAATCTTAAACTTTTTCATTTCTAACTTGATGCCACAACAGAAAAATTCTTCACCTGACCCCGTGGGACTGGTTGCAGTCAAAACAGAGGCCTGCTAAAAATATTGTGTAAAATTCTTGATAGTACAATGGAAGAGATTATGTGGTTTTTCTAAAACTGTTGCCCATATCTTAGGATACATACTGAATATTTATATTATTTTCTGTGAGCAAGAAAATCTCAACTTTTTCAGATGATTCTATGCTTAGTAGATTTTATAAAGCTATAAAATAATTAGCCCAGTACCATGCCAAGAATATTGGGTGTCAGGAGATGTGAATTCTTATACAGTTGCATTACATCACAAGTAATATTATTTTAAGACTTGATATCTCTGGGCCCTACTCTTTTCATCTATCAAATGGCATTGATATTTGTTCTATCTAGTTAGCATTAGTCTTATTATGCCCAATAGAAAGTAGTAGATGTGAAAGAACATTGAATACTCTAACAGACTCTATATTAATGAAGAGGTAGGAACATATGGTAGCAGTGTAATTTAATAATCAGAAGGGAAATATTGTTGAGTTGATAGACTTGATCTGAGACCAGCCTTTTGGTCCTAACTCTGTCATGAGACAGGACTTTCAACCTCTTTTTGCCTTAAATTCCTCAGTTCCAGCTAGGTGAAAATTCCCACTCTGTCTACTCTACAAAATGTTTATTTGAATATAACTGTAGTGCTTGTTTACAACATTGCAAGTTTTGAGGCAGCCTGCACGGCCTAGTGAGACCCTGTCTCAAAATAAAAAATAAAAAGCCAGGAATGGTAATACCCACCTGTAATCCCAGCATTCCAGAGGGTGAAGCAAGAGGATGTACATTTGAGGCCAGCTTGGGCTACAGAACAAGTTCCAGGGCAGTCTGGACTATATAGTGAGACCCTGTATCAAAAAGCAAAAAATAAAAATAAAATATACAAAAGGGAGTGTGGGTGCAGCTCAGTGGTAGAGTACTTGCCTAGCCTGCACAAGGCCCTGGGTTCAGTCCCCCAGAAAGGAGAAAAAAATTGCAAATTTTGAAGTACATAAACCAGTAAATCTAATCTCTGTCTTGAAAAAGAATATAAGTGGATAAAAAGTTGGTAGAATAGCAACATTGCTTTTACTTTTCATTAACTTCTTATAATAAATTTTGTGTACAGCTTCTTAGGATGTAGTTGATCATCATGAAGAATGTACAGTCACTCTGGTTTTTGTTTTCTCTTCTCACTTTAGATTAAAGATACTTGGTATCAAGTTTATAGAAGACATTTCTTAAAAACAGCTCTAAACCATTGTAACCTGTGTCGAAGAGGCTTTTATTACTACCAAAGGCATTTTGTAGATTCTGAGGTAAGGTTTCCCAAAACAAAGGGAAATAATTTTTATCAATCATGGTTTAAAGATTTTTAAATGTAAACATTAGTATTAATTATAAGCCCTTGGAGCATCTCAAAAAAAGTATATATCATTTATAAAGGATAACCTAACTCTTATCTTTTCAAAGATACACACCATTTTGGTAGTACCTTTATCTCCTGTGTGTATCATCCCATAAGAATGTTAAAAAAAAAAAGTAAAAGAAAATAGTCATTTATATACCCCTGAGTTAGAAGTAATTTTAGTTAACATTTTTATATATTTCTTTTCAACTTTTCCTATACACACAGAGGTATAGCATAAGCATCCATTTGCATAGTGGGAATCATATAGAAGAACAACTTTTATGTGTTTTTCATGTGTCATAATTCTTCACATCACTAAAATCTTGTTTAAATGATTATTTTAAATGATTGTTGAAAAGAACTATATAAAGTTCTTACAGTGGACATCATTTGTCACATTTTAGAAAGTAACCTCTAGGTGGCAGCCAACTGATGTATTTTGAGCATTTTCTTACAAGCAAAAATGCTTTTAAATATCCTTTTGAAAAAAGCTCTGTTAACTAATGTTCTTAATAAATTGAAACCTTTAAAATGCTTTTCTGTTTTTTTCAATAGCTTAAAATAAATTTATATTTAAATTCACCTATATAAAATGGGCAAGTTTCTTACATAACTTTTATAAGACTTCTCTACAAAATAAACTTTAAAAAAATGAATTTGTTTATATATAGCTGAATTCTAAAAATAGTTTTTACACTCAGAGAAAAGACATTAACCTAAGGATGTTTAAAATAAACATTTTTTTTTACTAAAAGTAAGCACAAATTGAAGGTATAGATGATGAATTTCTACTTGTATATAACTTAATGAAATTCTGTCCTTCTCATGTCTATTTGATTTCTCATCACAAATAGCAGCTTTGTAGGTATTGAGGAGATACACATTATACATGCAAGATTTCATGAATCATGCAGAAAAGATTCTGCAACCTGTTATCTATAGTAGGTGTATATGTATTAAATAAACGAGTATTCTTCAAGCCTAGGATATAAGTACTGACTTTTAATAATTGTATGTGTTTATGATCATGCAGCTTTCATTTTTAAATTTACATCTGATCATCTTCATTACTTAATATTTCAGCTGGAATGCAATGATGTGGTCTTGTTTTGGCGAATACAACGCATGCTTGCTATCACTGCAAATACTTTAAGGCAGCAACTTACAAATACTGAAGGTAGGCTATGTAGGGTCCACTTTCTAATTTTAACATTTTTAATAAAAGGATGTCCTAACAACATATTTAAAGTTTAAAATTACCATATAATTTGACTTTAAAATGCTAATAAAAAAGAAATTATAATTGAAAAAGATGGGAGATAAAATTTAAACAGGTATCTACCTCATTGCACAAACATTTTGAAAGGGAGGAACTCCTAAGCATCACTTAGTTTTTTGGGAAATCTGCACTTCCATTAAAGTGTTATAGCTTAAGGATGTATCATTTTCTGAGAATCTGTATCAGTTTCAGGCTGATAAAAATACTGGTTAATGGTAGAGATTTTCTCTGTAAATGAAAAATATGAATTTAACAGTAGAACTAACATGATAAGAATGACTTACTTGCCATGTATGATTAATTTTGTCATTCTGTACATTCATATTAACAGAATTCCTTTGGTTTCTTATTTACTTTGAACAGTTAGGCGATTAGAGAAAAATGTTAAGGAGGTGTTGGAAGATTTTGCGGAAGACAGTGAGAAGAAAGTTAAGTTGCTCACTGGTAAACGAGTTCAACTGGCTGAAGACCTCAGTAAGTAGTTCCTTCTGTCCTCTGTATTTCCACCTATTCAACTTCCCCATTTCCACTTACTTACTCATCCATTTAATCTCATACTTACAGAAAGGTTAAAGTATCTAGATGGACCTTTTTTCCCCTGAACTATGAGAGTGAAGCACTGATCTAAAGTCCCATCACTTCCCAGTACTTTAATGTGTATTTCCTAGAAACAAGGATTTTCTCTAAGCAACTACAAAATTGGGATGTTAACACTGGTATATACTGTATCTAATGTTCACACCCCTTTCAAGTCTTATCTGTTGTCCCAATATTGTCCTTCCACATAACAAAATGGGCTGGGGGTTAGCTCAGTTGGTAGAGTGCTGCTTTGCACTTTCAGAGGACCCAGATCCGGTCCCCAGCACTACAAAAATGGGAGAAGGATGTGGCAGCCCACTCCAGAAATAATCAGCCATTGAAAACCCTTTGAGGATCACTATGAGTGGGACCTGACTCAATGGCACCTAACAACAACACCAATATAACAAAATATTTCAGGCTCTTTCCCTAACCCAGCTTCCTTTTTTCAGAGAATGGTATTTAGAAATCAAGATCTGAAAACTAGGTATGCTCATTGTTGTTTCATTATCACAATTCTCAGGCCTTCTCAGTGGAAAGTTAGGGAGTAATCATAGGACTGTGATACACATGTGACACATCTGTGTTCCTAATCATATATCGGTATATACTGAAAACCATAAATTGATGCTGAAATTTGGGATTTTAATCTGGTGCTACAGAATTATTTTTTGTTTTTCCCCCTTTGCATATCTGTAACTCCCTTTTCTGACAAATGAGAAACCTGGCTCTTCCTTGGTATATTAATTTATTCCTATTAGTCCTAGTGAAACTTGTTGCTGTTCCTTTCATTGCAAAAATGTTCTTTTCTCCCAGCGTGGACTCTTAATCTCACCATATCAGGCTGTCACCACAGGGTCTTTCCCTGCATTGACACCCTCTGCATCTTGTCTGTTCTCTGATATCCTATTATAGGCTGCTCTTCTCCATTGAGACCTTTCCACTGAGCTCATGCTTTGTGGCACTTTGTGCCAAGCATCTCTACATCTCATCCTTCCCACCCTTATCCCTTACCCCACACGTGCAGATCCTTTCCTTACCTGAAGCCAGACCATGCGTTCATGAAGTCACCATCTCCACCCTGCTCTTGCTCCAAGCCCCTACCCAGGTTTGAACACCTACAGTTGGCCACTATGGCTTTCCCTTTCCCTCCCCATCAACAACCTAGCTTGACATGACTAATCACTTTGTCACTTTGGGGCACTAGTTGGTTCTTTCTGAATACTGATAGGATTGGATTGCAAACAAAGATATACTTAGATCTGTAAGAATCCAAGAAAATCAGTGGAAGCATTAATATTATTAAATAAAAATACTGGTGCTTCTGTTTCTCTTCTTTCAGCTTTGAAACAAAGTGTTTTTCCTTTTAATGTGTACTTAAATTTGCTGCCTGTGTTTTCTGTGATCTAAAAAGCAAATGCTGAATAGAAAGAAGCTTTTCAAAACTGAAAACAGTTTCTAAGCTGAGTTTATATCATTACAATTCAATCACAATAATATTCAAAAGAATCCAGGCAGAGTTTTTCTATTTTACACCTCTTGTGTCTAAGCAGTGTACTCTCCTCTGTTGTCGAGCCTTTCTTATCCAGTTCTCTCCTTCTAGTTTCCCAGGCATTTCAGTGTGTTCTCTTTCCCTTGTCCTTTTTTGTTTGTTTGTTTAAATAGCCTTTTTTTTTTTTTTTTTTTTTTTTTTTTTTGTTACTGGGAGTTGAACTCAGGGGCTTGCGCTTGCATGCTTTGCAAGTGCTGTACCACAGAGCTGCACCCTCATCCAATTTTTTTACTTTTTGAGACAGGGTCTCACTAAATTACACAAACTGCCTCTGGTCTCAAACTTGGGATCCTTCTGCCTCCACCTCCCAAGTTGCTGGGATTATAGGCTTGCGCCACCGTGCCCAGCTGTTTAAATATTCTTTTTAAAAAACATATCTCATTTAATATTTATTTCCATTTCAGTCACTTTCAGACTTGTTGTACAACTTGGCAGTAGAATTAAGTTTGTGCTAACACAGAGGGCCTGTGGTCAACTCTAAAGTGCCATTTATCTACTGTGTTTTAGGCAGGGAATCCGCAAAGTTTTAGCTTCTTCACTGTGAAATGACTGCTGTCATGGTGATTCCTGTGAGAGTCACTTCAGCAAATGTTTGGAAGTCCCTGGCTCATAGTTCCATGCTGTATTAGTGTGGTTACAGGATGAAGTATGTCATGGTCCCAATGTAAATGTTTTTTATATCCCATGAGATATAGTCATCAGACCGTAAAATACTTTGGTGAGTTTTACCAGCATATACATTTTTAAGTGACTGGAAAACCATATCTTTTTTTTCACGTTTTATAATAGAACCTGTAAAATCCTATTACTCCACCCTCTCATTTTGATTATTTAAAGAAAGTATATTACTAACTCAATCTATGCTCTGGTAAGCCGACTCTTACGTCTTTGTGGTGATTTGCTACTTTTGTACAGATAAAGTTAGGGTGGTGTTAATGTACCAAATAATATCCTTGGAAGCAAGAGTTTCACCAGAGACTTGGCATCATCAATCACATTAAAAGAGATGAGCCATGACTTTGTCCAGTAGTTGAAAAAGAGTCTTGAAAGTTCCTTTTCTTTACTATTTATCTTTGGTCTAACTTTTGGGAATAAAGTCATGGATGCTTTCAGCTAGAAAATTTTGGAAGTTTATCAGTCACTACTGTAATATATGGACCAAAATTTCTGGTATAGCACATTCATTTAGAACAGTATATCGGCTAATAGAATTTGGAGAAAGAGAGGCAATGGAGTTCTAACTAAAATTTCACAATAGTAAATATCATAATACAGATTATTGAACTTTTGATAAGTTAATGTTTTTGCCATTCTTAAACTTATCTGATTTTAAATCATTTGTTGTTTTAAAGATTCACTAACTGTCCTTTAAGGGGAATACATAAAAAATAGTACATTATTCTCTCATATTCTGTAGAAGATATACCACATTCACTATAGAAATGAAGCCATAAAGCTAGGGTTCTCGAGAGCAGAGAAATGGAAAAAAGCCCACTTCTTGTCTCAGAAGGCACATTTGAAGAGGAATCATACATAGAAACCAGGACTCTTTGGGAGCATAGTGGATCCCATTCTGGAGCAGGGAAGGGACAGGATGAGTGTGGGACTCTATAAGATATAAAGTAAGAAAGTGTCTGAACAGTGATGGATGTACAGCAGCAAGACACACAGGGCCTCTTGAGACCTTAACTGGCCAAACCTGGGGAAATTGGAGCATCAAAGTAAATAATGTCAGTAACGAATTATAACTCAGTGAATAAGATAGGAAACCACGAATTGGTAATAATATAAATAAATGAACAAAATCAGTGAGGAGTATGTTCATATAACCATATAGAATATCTCCAAAGAAAATACTTGTTAGTTAAAAGAGGGAAAAGTAATTTTATAGTGGAGAAGCCTGGCAATCACCACCTTAATCAATTGGTCAGAGTTAATATTATCAGTAATGATTAAATCAGAATTGTATGCCACCTTATATAGAATGTAGTGAGAAGAACCCAGTTACCACTTCTAGGATATCCTTACTAAAGATGTGAAACTTAGATCCACTGGTAACAATACATCAGACAAACATAAATCAGTGGACTATCTACAAAATAAATGGCCTGTAATCTTCAAAAAACAAAGACAGACTGAGGAAGTGTTCCAGATTGAGAGATACTAAAGGATATAAAAACGAAATGCAGTGTCTGGCTCTGGACTGGCTCTTTTTATCTAAAGGATATCAATGGGACAGTGAAATCTGGGACCTCAGCATGTCCATGGTAGTAATATGTCTGTGTTACTCGTTAAGTTTTGATGGTTAAAATGAAATTATTTGGGAAAATATACTTGTTTGTAGCTAATACACAATAGAATATTTGGAGGTGATGAAGCGTGACAGTAAATATTTTGGGAAAAACATGTTCTTTGTCCTGTTCTCACCACTTTTCCGTAAGTCTGAGATTTTTTTTTCACATGAAAGCATAAATAAAGGTTTGTGATTTTACAATTGATAATGATCAAGGTCATGTGAAAATAGAGACAATGAGACATGAAAACATGATCTCTGAAGATGTTAAAAGGCTGAGTTACTGCATGGACAATTTAGTAAGATGCACAGCTTGTCTTTTCTACCTTGACATTTTTATTTGCAGTATCTACCCAGTGTTTTGTTGTGTTGTACATGGAGTTGCTGTGAGTTGGATTCAATTCGATGGCACTTAACAACAACCTATGCTTAGAACTGTTCAGTGTTAAATAGGCCCTTATGGCCTTCATTAGATTCTTTTGATTTTATAGGGATATTAATTTTAAAGAATTTTTATGATATCTAAATAAGCATCACCTTAGATAAAGTCTAATTAGATTCCCAGTGTAAGTTTTTGGTAATGTTTCCCATCTATTTATTAAAATAGACCAGAGTTTTTAAATACTTCTTTGGGAAGCCAGGTGCGATGGCTCACGCCTGTAATCCCAGCAGCTCGGGAGGTGGAGGCAGGAGGATCGCAAGTTCGAGACCAAAAGCAGTCTGTGTAACTTAGTGAGACCCTGTCTCAAAAAGTAAAAACAATGGGCTGGGGGTGCAGCTCAGTGGTCCAGTACTTGCAAAGCATGCAGGTGTGAGGCCCTGGGTTCAACCCCCAGTATCGGGGAAAAAAAAAAATTCTTTGGGGAATTATTCTTTCTATTATTGCTTGATTTTATAATGGTCTTTATATAAAACAAGAGTGCTAACATTTCACAGATTTTGGTTTTAATGTGTTCCATCTTTCATCCGTCTTTGGAGTATCTGAGTACTGGTAACTATGGCTGATATAGTTTGTTGCTAAGTTTCATGAGTGAAGGGTAGAACTCATAACTGTTACTCTCTAAACCCAAGTTACTTTTTATAATTCTTTGGATAAATCAGAATCACTGATAGCCAGGAATTAGAGGGGCATTGGCAATCATTTATATGGCTTTTTCTAAGCAAAGACTAAGGATTCATTTTCCTCTTTATAATAAATTCCATTTCATTTCTGTGTCAAAACTGAAAACTATTTGTGAATGTGAATTGATATTTGAGTTCTTATCATATGTCAGAAAATTGCTTTAGACAAATTTTCATTTGTATTTCCTCAACAAACTTTTGAGGCAGGTGCAGTTATTTTTCTCATTTTGCAGATGTAGAAATGGAGGCTTAGAAACATATAAGTAGAATGAGGTAAAGCCAAGATTTGCGGCCAGTCCTTTTAGTTGCTTTGCCAAACTAACTTGGAGGGAAAAAACCAGGCCTTAGGAAAGTATAATTATACAAAATTGTCCTTTATGTTGGTATGCTCCCATAGTTAATAGTGTTCTTCACAGCGTGCATCAGAAAGACATACATATTAGTGATGATGACCATCTTCATCTTCATTATCATCCTGTATACTTCCTATGACGTAAAAAGCTTTAGAATTTAAACCTTCAAACTGTATGAAAACTTTGATAGGAACTCTCAAGTGTATATGTAGCCACTAAACAGATTAAAGAAAATTAATTTTCTTTGTATGACTTGTAAACCTGGCTCCAAATGTACTCTGACAAATCCCACCATAATTAAGTAGCATCTACATTGCCCCAAATTCAGAGTTTTTCGATATGATTGTGTCCTAACATCTGGTCCTAAAGTTAAGTCCTGAAGTTTGGCCATACCAAATAGAGAATCTATAGTTGAACAAAGCGACCATTATTCTAAGTTTAGGCTTTTTGTTGAGCTATATTGGGAGTGATGAAATGTTTCCTAACAAGTTTCTATGTATTTCTTCATATTTACCAATGAAATGTGAACAGTGTTAAATTCCTTTACTTGAGTTACTATTGTACAGGCTTATTGTAAATGGTGTATTTGATATCCTTAATGTGAAAAGCAGGCTGATAAATTAGAATTTTCCAATATCCTCAGCTCCCCCCTCGCCTCCGCACACCCCAGTTAATTTGCTCTGCTGACTCCCTACGCGAGGTGGCAACAGCTGGCCTTTTTACTGGAGCTCAGAGGGATTAGAGAGAAGGAATAGCAGCAGCGTGCTCGGCCTCTTGCCTCTGTTGACCGTTCTTTATTGTTTGATGCCTGAGCATCTCCCAGACAGCAAGCAATTGTTACTAGAAACTTAAAGTTTGTTTCTCTTGGGAGCATACAATGCTATTGGAGCTCCTCTTTGTATTTCTTCTCATTCCCAGTCTCCTCTTATCCTCTGCCCTATGCTTTCTCTTGATAATTAGAAAAGAGCAAAGATACCACCTTTGTATCTTAGTCTGCATGCGATTCAGTTGTGACACTAAGACTTAGATATAGACTACAGATGGAAGTTTTCTTCAGCTGCCAGATATTCAGTAATTCAGAAGTTTTTTTATAATGAAAACTTCGTTCTTCATATTTAATATTATTTAATGACAGAAAACAAATGTATTCATGTATTTTTTAAATTGTGATGACAAAAAGGGAGCCATAGCAGAATGATCTGAAACTGCCATCTTCAAAGCTAAGATTAGAAATATATCTGCTTAAATCTAAAAAGATCCTTCACTGACTCTAAAACATCATTCTAACTTGCAGAATAGTTACAAGACTATCTTCTCACAAGATTACAACTTGAATAAAAAAAGCAGACAGAACATAGCTAAAAGGAACCCTTGCTTTCCAGAAGGATTTTATTCTAATGCATTTAGAAAGGGAAAATGTCGGGATACCCTTGAATTTAATTTCTGTTGATTACCTTACATTTCTAAATCTCTCCCATACCTCCCATATCTTTGAGGGAAAATGATGTGGGATTAAAAATCATCCAAGAAAGATGATAATACTCAGAATTTGGAACTTAAATTGCAGAAAAGGAAAGTTTTATGTGGTCTGAGCCATACATGATCATCATCGGCCCACCCACCTCTGAACCACCACTCCAGAGACTTCTTCCTGTTCATGGCAAGAAAATTTGTCATTTTATTAATTGGAATAAAACTGTCATATATCTTCTGTGGTAGTACCTGATATAAAATGTGAGTGAAAATTTTACCAAACTTTAGTTGAACTTCAGCTTCAGTAGTATGTTCACTTTGTTTCTGTAGGCTTAATCAAAGAAATTGAACTTTAAAGGGATTTAAAACAAATGAATTTTAAAGGGAAAGAAAATGAATTTTAAATAGAAAGATAGCATTGAATTGTAGGGTCTAGATACCTGGGTCCAAAAGGGATTTTTTGAAGTGGAGGAGGGACCACAATCACAGAAGAGTAAGGTGCCTTGCAGAAACAGCACAAGCTGTAAGGACAGTAATCCCTGAGGCATCGTTTATATCTCAGTTCTCTTGCTATGTTTCTTTGGCCAGGGTACTGTTTCAGCTCTACTAACTTCTAGAACATCCCTAAGCAGTCTTTTATTACCTTTATCTCTTTTTTGTTTTTTCTTATTGCTCTTCACTGTGCCTCTTCTAGATTGTTATCACTTGAACCGAAACTGATACTTTTCATCCTAGCTGCTTATTTCCCTTCCTTCAGTGATTAAAAACCTTACTTAGGTACTACCAGTGTCAGTTAATTGAGCGTAATGCAGCCTTCCTATTCTATTGTTGTTGTTAGGTGCCTTCGAGTTGGTGTCCAACTTATAGCAACCCTGTGTACAACAGGTGAAACAGTATTGTTAGTGCCTCTCCGCTATTCATAGGGTTTTCAATGGCTGATATTTTGGGGGGAGTGGGTTGCTGGGTCCTCTTCCCAAGCCTACAGCACCTGGTGTTCCCAGGCAGTTTCCCATCCAAGTACTAACCAGACCCGACCCTGATTAGCTTCCAAGATCTGACGGGATCGGGTGCCACAGTGGTACGGCTGCAGGTCTTCCCACTATAGGCAACTGCTAATCAACCAAAATAACCACTCAGAGAAAAATATTTTCATGTCTATCACGATTGATTCACTCTGCCAAAGTGATTTGGTTCATTCATAAACTCACAATGCCTTGTGTGTTGGATATTTTACATGTTCATTGAATGCTTGATTATGATTTTTTAATACAGACCATTAGCCCCTTCTCCTGACTCAAAAGGGAAAAGGGGAGGCTCTTTTTATCCTAAGAAACCTTTCTTCCATGTCTTTCCAGAATGTTCCCGTCTCATTTCTATTATGGCGCAGCTTAACATTGGCTGTATTCACTTCTGTACACACCACTCCCTTCCTAATATCTTACAGTTTGGCTTACTATATGGAAACCACTAATTTATAGGTCACCAAGGAATTCCTAATTGCCAGTTCATTGAATTCACCAAGAAACTTTAATACCTTCTTATGTTTGTTAAGAATTTTTAAGTTTTTTTTTGGAATACATGTATTTTTGGAATGATTATTACTAGAAATGTGTATACTTTGAAAAGGGAAAGATTAATGTTTCTCTTCACTACAGAATAAATAACATTTCTGTTTTATGTTTTCAATACTTGACCTCTTCAAAAAAATTTTTAGGGTAGAAGTGATTGCATTTTTAAATTCTGCTTTCATAGTAAGGTGAAACTGACAAAGCAGCTAAGAAAGATAGTAAAGAATTATTTCTACCTTGAGTCTGCATACATGAGACAGACTGTGCTTTGTATTATAGCCAAAAAAAGGACAGAATTGACACAAAGAATAAAGTAATCCTGGGGGAGAGTCCTCTATGTTAGTGAAGTAGTTATATACATGCAGAATTCCCTGTGAGGAGGCCTCGGGAGTGTGCTTTCCAGGTTATTGATGAAGAAATGCAGGCTGAAAATGGGGCTTTTAGAATGAAGCCCATTTTTCATGGCCTGAGTCTATTTTTTAAAGTCATTATTGAGAGAGATTGATAAATTGGTATGAGATTAAAAGGATATGCTACTGGTACTGAACACTTTGTTAGCCAGTATATTCTTTTTGCTTTAAACTCAGATTTTAAGTGATTAAAAGTAAAAATAAAGACAAGAAAATTCTCCTCAATCGTGTATAACTTGAACTTGGAATTTATCATTTTACAGTAAGTTTTATTTGTGTGCTAGTGCGTAAATATTAGTAGGTTTTTGTAAGGCCAAAGTACATATTTAAAACCACAAATTAGGCATTCCCCTTCTAATAAAGATTATCATTTCTTCAATGAGAGCTATTAGAATGAAATAATATTTAATTTTGGGGTTAAACTTTTTTAATTTTTATGTTTTTGTGTATTCTCTCCATTTCTAAGATGGGAAAAATAGAATCTAGTAATAGAAACCTAAATCAATCATGAAACAATCTGTGGCCTATAAAGCAGTCTGTGGAAGATAAAGTAAAGCAAGCCATTAATAAATTTTTTGAAAAAGAGAGAACTCTTGAAGGATGGTGGATTGATACATACTAAACTGGTAACCTCTGTTAAGTACAGTTCTTATGGTGATCAGAGAGATAGGTTAAAGGCAAAGGGATTTAATTTTTATCATTTTATACATTTCTAAGCTATTCAGAGAATATAAGTCAAAGTTATCTTAGAAATTCCATAATCTTGATTATACTATTCATGGGAATGGTGAAGATAATACATAATATATTCAATCTTATAGGTATTAGCTGTTTTGCCAAATAACCTCTTGATGGGAACCATGTGATAATCACTCATCATGATGTCATCCTCAGTATTAGAATTCACACTGCATTCTTCTCATTTCCTGTAACTATCCATCTTGAGTCTGTCCTCTGGGAACAAACTGAACTATTACTTGAACTGGTAAAGTTTTCAAGTTGATGCAGGCCATTTTAAATAATAGATTTTCTGTTTGTTACCTTCTATGTGCAGAATATTCCACTTTGATTTTTTCCTAGAACATTTCTTTCATCTTATTCTTTAGTTTTAGTATTTGAATACTTTGAGTTATAAAAAGAAGTTTGCTATCTTTAACTTCATGTAGATTTCCATTCTGGGCCAAGAATTCAGGTTTGTTAAATCTTTAGTCTCTCTTCTTTTTGTACTACTTCCTAATCTAAGTCTTATGTACAGATCTGTCTCTAGACAGATCTATACTAAGTATATTTCCAAAATTTAAATGTTTTTTTAAACATCCTTTTTAAATTATCACAGAGCTAATACTTATACATTGTGAATTAGAAAATATACATGGGAAATCTTAAAAAATAAGCGTTACCAACCAGAGATTACCATATTGTAGTTTAACAAAATCATGAATGTGGCCCTAAGGGCATAATTTCTGGAGCATAGTTTTCATGAAGAGCTCTCAGATTAGCTTTCTTTTATACCCATACACCTTCAGTTCATTTTGAGTACCTTACTCCTGATTTCTCATCTGTCAGAGTGGGCTAAATTGCACTTGTAAACTTAGTTCAGAGAAATAAGCAACTTTAATAAAAATAAAACCTCTGATACCATTTACTTTATATATTTCAAGTATTCAGGAGGCCATATTGTAAGGTAACATGCACTGAACATCACTCTCTTTTGAAAGCTAACCTCCCACCAGCCTTTGGGACATGGGACATTGGTCTTCCTATGTGTGCTTGTGTCTTCATTACATCTCTCCTTTCCTTCTTTCTTCAAAGATGTTCACATCAGTCTCATTTTAAAACTGATAGATTAATGCTTCTTTACAGTCTAGCTACTTTTTTATCTTGATTCTCTTTTACTCGGGAAAACTTTGCCTACTGCTCTACTTTCAGCAATCTATTTACTTCTTAATTTTGTGATCTTTTATTCTCATTTCTACTGAAATGGTGTTTCCTAAGACTACTGAAAATCAAGAAAAAGCAATGATCTAGGTAAACATTCAGAAATAGAAAAGATTCTTATGCATCATCTGGTACTTTGGGTTGCATATCCTTCTGGAAACTCACATGTCTGTCACATTTGTACACTGCTTTACAGTTTACAAATGTACATGTCCTTTAAAGTCATGTGAGACTTGTAAGGCACCATCCACCCTCATATGAAGAAATTGATGTTCATTGAGTTTAATGATTTAGCCAATTATAAATATTTCTAGCGAAGCTGGATCTAACAACTTTTGTTAGAGACAGGCTTTCACACCTGTGAAAAATTGGTTTCGGGTACAGGTTCATTATGTTAAAATTTAGAGGGTTCTGGTTCTGTTCAGGTTTGGCTTTGGCTTTAAATCCTATATGTGGATAGCCAGGTTTCAAACTAAACCTGAACACAAACCCTGAACTTGTTCCAGTTCAAGCATTTAAAAAGAATTTTCTGAACCCGCAACTGAACACAATTTTAATGGGTTTTTTTTTTGTATCAACTACTTAAAAATTGAAAAAAAAAAAAAAAGAAACATTAAAAAAATTTATTCTTCTGTTTATGAAAATTTTAAACCTGAATGGAAACTGAATCCACTAAATGTTAATATATTGGATCTGCATTCAAACCTGAACCCAATTTTTTGTGGGTTTCAAGACTTGGTTAGAGATATCTTTTTAGAATTGTTTTGGGATTGTGCTCATCTTTAACCTCTGGGTTTATGTTTGTGAGTGACTGTAGGTAAACCAGGCTGGGGTTTAGCTCAGTTGGTAGAATGCTGCTTCGCACTGAGGACCCAGGTTCAATCCCCAGCTCCACAAAAATGGGAGAAAGATGTGGCAGTTGACTCCGGAAAACAATCCCGAAGCAACCAGCCATTGAAAACTCTATGAAAGTTGCTATGAGTCATACCTGATTTGACAGTACCCAAAAACAACAACAATAAATAACCCAGCTAATGTAATTTGGCGGCAGTGGCAGTGGTGGCTGCTGCCGCCGCTGCTTCCTTTTTATTTTTTACATGTATTAGTTTAGAGCCAACTGTGCTGGTGAAACCAGTCACACAGAATTTAGAACAAGTTTTTCTCCTAAAGATATACAAATGATTTCATTCCTCAAGAAAAGTAACTTGGGTTTATAAATCTGTGTATTGCCATTTTAATTTTATGATTTTTCCTTTTCTACAAAGGAAAAAAATTATGGTTTAAAATTTAAAGGTGATTTTCTAATTTAATGACTCTATGAAATTAATTCAGAAGTTATGGTCATTTTTCTGATCTTTAATCTGACTTCAACAAATATAGGTTGAGCATTCCTATTTCAAAATCCAAAAATGCTCCAAAATCCAAAACTTTGTCAGTGATGACATGTCATTCTTCTGAATTTGGAGTCTTTGGATTTTAGATTTTCTTCTTTAGAATTTGGAATATTTTGGATTTTAGATTTTCACATTAGGGGTGTTCGGTTGGTAAAGTATAAGCACATATTCCAAAATCCAAAAATAACTTCTGAAATCTTTCTGGTTCCAAGCACTTCACATAAGAGATACTCGTACTAGTAATTGTACCTCCTGAGAAAGTTGTAGTAAAATAACAGAACTTGTAAAATAATCCTAACAAAGTATGAATACAAGCTGGTTGCAGTGATCCATGCCTGTTATCCCAATGACTTGGGAGGCTGAGGCAGGAGGATCATGAATTCGAGGTCAGAGGCAGCATTAGCAATTTAGCGAGACCCTGTTTAAAAATAAAAAATAAAGGGACTGCTGGGCTCGGTGGTGCATGCCTGTAATCCCAGCGGCTGGGGAGGCAGAGGCAGGAGGATTGAAAGTTCGAGACCAGAGGCAGTCTGCGTAACTTAGCGAGACCCTGTCTCAAAAAGTAAAAAAATGGGCTGATGGCACAGCTCAGTGATTCAGCACTTGCAGAGCATGCAGGCATGAGGCCCTGGGTTCAACCCCCAGTACCACAAAAATAAATAAATAAATAAATAAATAAATAAATAAATAAATAAAAGTAAAGGGACTAGGAATGCAGCTCAGTGGTAGACCACTTACCTAGCATCCATAAGTGCCTGAGTTTCCAGTATGGTGGGGGGACTGGCACGGGGAAGCATCATGAATACCTGTTCTCCTTGTGATAAGTTTAGTAATACTTTGTTCTAACGCAGTCTTATTTAGGAGATATAACTTGCATTTCATTTTACATTTCATCTCCATTTTTAACTTAATTAAACCCTGCAATTTTTAATTCTGTAGTTTTCATTAATTTTTAGGTTGATTCATAATCAGATTGCATTCTCTGATCTTATTTTCTTTTACTTTTAAAATTCCATTAATGAGCTGACTGTTTAAGAGTCATTCTCATGATTCATTCATCTGTTTCCCCTCCCTCTTTAAAGCTTCAACACTGAAGGTCTTTTGACAAACCAATATTTATAACAGTTTGACAGCAGGATGAAGAACAGCATTTGTCTTTGTAACCGCTTAAAGAAAGACCCTTTCCAGGACCCAGTCATGCAGTTACAATCTTGACCTCTTTCTTATGCTGGGAACATACATACAGCAGCACCTCCCATGTGTTTTCTTGTCCCATTGACTGTCCATTCACTTCCCATCTGTTTTGCAATCTTAACAGAACAGAAGGGACCCTCTTCTTGTAAATCTGTCTTTGCAGGTGATAAATGATGTCCTGTCTCTTTAAGAGCTGCTTGGGTGGTTTTCCTTTTCTTAAAATGTTCCAACTTTCCTCCCAACAAAATTCAGAGTAAAATACACTTTTAAGAATAGGAGGAGATAGAAAAGAAAAAATTATGGATTTTTAAAGCATATTTAATTGATCAGGAAGGAATGTTTTACTGTTCTTTTTTAGTCTTCCCAATTGCCTAAATCATATTTATTGAAAAATACATTGATATTTAGGTCTTCCTGTGGGACAAAAGAAACATACTCATTCTGACATAGTGTGTTTTAACCTTTTTGGGGAGAAAATAAGGCAATATATTACTAATGAGTTAGCATATAAAATAACTTTAAAAAGTTTTGTGGTTGTATTTGAGCGGATATAGTTTGGAACATTTTATTTAATGGATACAAAATAAAATAATACAGCATGATTGTAGTCTTGTGGCTAGAATGTAGCTTTTACATTTAAAAAGATGATCATGAATCCCATAAAAGTTGTTACATTTTACTTCTGTTGCTGAGAATAAATGCTGTAGATATTTATAAGGTGGGATTTTTCCAAGAATTGAGCATAAGTAAGAATAATTATTTTCTCCCATGAAGAAATTATTTCCAGTTGGCTAGATGTGACAAATATTGTCATTCTCACCCTTGCCCTGTAGAATGTTCTTAATTACTGATTTAAAAAGCATTGCCAATATAAAAAGACCACTGTTAGAATATTTTGGTATGTTATTTGAGTCAGCTGGCTAGTAATGTACTTTTTACAAACAAGCTTGTTAGTTTGCTCATCAATTTCCTAGCCTATCCCAAAAAGGATCTGAGGCAGTTTGCAAACACATAATCTTGTATAAGACAAAAATACTTAAGTGAACATGTTGCATGGCAGGAAGAGGCAAATAAAATAAAGTGAAACTTTACACAAACACACACAGATCCCAAGAAGTAGATGAAGATGCCGGGCCTGGTGGTACATGCCTTTAGTCTCAGCACCTGGAAGGTGAAGCCAGGAAGATCTCAAGTTCAAGGCTAGCCCAGGCTACATAGAAAGACCTTATGAAAAATGAGGGGAGAGAGGGAGAAGGAAAGGGAGAGGAACAGAGAGAGGGGGAGGGGAAGGGTAGGAAAGGAAAGGGGAGAAGGAATTTTATATCCTGCGTAAAACTTTCCATAAGTATTAATTCTTTTAGAAGCTGAGCTTTTTAGTAAGTATCAACTGCCATAAGTTCAAGGTTTTACACTTTGATATTGATAAGCATCTATAATGATAATACTCTTTGTTGTTAAATAAGTCAGATCCATAATCATTCATAATTACCAGAGTTTAAATTAGGGTTACCATCCACATATGAAAGTTAAAAGGTTTAACTAGTGTAAAAATCTGAATGTTGGAATGCTCCATGTTTATCCATGCTAAAGTCTTTTGGGAAATAAACTTCAAAATATGTAGGAAATATTTAAAGAGGTTTTGATTGTATTAGCCGAAAGAAATTTGGTAGAAATGCTGGGTCTTTTTTTTTTTTTTTTAATGTTTTTTAAAAAGTTAGACTTATCCACAAGTCATTATTGAACTATTTATATATTTAGTAAACCGTAAGTTGTAATGTACCTCCCAGACTTTCTTAAGGCAGTTTCATTCCACATGACATTATTTTGGGACTACAAGGTAGCAAAAATTTTAATAGTCATCTTTAATGTTTGAACTAAGTTTTGGTTAAGTCACATCACTTAACTATGAGTGACTAAACAATGAACAGATATTCATGGACATCTTTTATATAGCAAGTATTGTGCTAGGCTGAGTGATTTTTAAGGAACTGCCTTTTTTCTAAGTAGGTATTTCATAGAAACAGTCTTTGTCAGTCCTCATATTGATTCTGGAGGGAAAAAAATTATAAAACTGATCATCCCAAAGTGAATCATGTAGCTCTGTGAGAATAATATTGGAATTTGTGATTACCTTTTTTACCAGAAGGTTAACATTGAATAAAGAAAAAAACAGCAATAAACAAGAAGGCGAGTTTAAAAAGATGTAATTATAAGCACATAAGTCTATAGCTGTAACATACACACCACCCCCCCCCCCCCCCCCCCCCCCCCCCCCCCCCCCCCCCCCGGCATCTCATCTCAGAAGCTATGCAGGATCAGACCTAGTTAGTCCTTGGATGGGAGACCGCCTGGGAATACTGGGTGCTCCATCAGCTCACTCCCAAAACAGCCATCGATATCAATAGCAAAGCACTGACAATGCCAGACATGGCACAGTGTCCACTAGTGTTTTGTGTTTTGTTCTATTGTACATAGGGTTGGACCCAACTCCATGGCACATAACAACAACATAAGCGTATAAATTGGTTAGAATAGTACATTTAAATATAGATTTTAAAGTAACATAGGCTTTGAATTCTGGATAGATCCGTGACTATGACTTCTCTACAGTTGTAAGGATAATGGTAAATTGCCACATTGTAGTAAACTGTATTAGGCATACATTACATTATATTCTCTGCTTTATAAAAATGGTGTAAAATACCTGCCCATTGATTATTAGAAGATTAGACCAGGAATTTCTCTAAAAAATATTTTCCATCAAACCCTTCATTATTGTATATTCCTGCGAACCCCATGGTTTGGCTCTGAAATATCCCCCAAAGGCCACATGGCCACAAGGTTTGGTTGCCAACTGATGGCATTACTGAGAGGTACTGGAACCTTTAGAAAGTGGGGCCTGTTTGGAGGAAGTAGGTCACTGGGGGTGTGTCCTTGAAGGATATACCTTGTTCCTGGCTCCTTCCTCTCTTCCTGCCTCCTGGCCGCTGTGAAGTCAGCAGTTTTGTTCTTCCACATGCGCCCCACTGTGATGTCCTGCCTCACCACAGGCCCATGAGCAACAGAACTGAGTAACCGTGCATGGAACCCTCTGAAACTGTAAGCCAAAATGAGTCTTTCCTCCTTTAAGTCGATTTTCTCAGGTATCTTGACACAATAATACATAGCTGACTAACACACCATGTTTTAGCAGATTTTCTGTACAATACACTTACATTCTTTTTAATATAACTACCAATTATAGCTTCTAGTCTGTCTAAATAAATAGGTGTTAGGAGAGCAGATGTAATTATAACCCAACCAAAAGTTTCCATTTGAGTTTCTGAAATAATGAAAACAAGTCAGCCCTCAGATCCCAGAAGTCTGGGAACACTAACTTTGAAAGTACTATGCCAGTCTTTCACAGCTTCCCAGGACATGAACTAATGCTGCTCCTTGTATAACAAGTAGTGTCCTTTTTGTCTTCATTAATGAGCCTGTTTAAAAATAATCATGCTTATTTTGAAGGAAAAAAACTTCGGGATCCAAGACTCAGATAATAAATGATAGATTGAACAATACACCCATAACTACATCTTTTTGATTTATCCTTTCATTGGCCATAAAAAGTGCACTTTTTTCCTTGTGCTGAATCTAAGGTTTAGACAGTAGTTTTGATCATCTTCAATCTTGTCTCACTCACTTTTTCCCACTTGTTTTCTCATATCTTAGATTCCTTTAAATATTGAGTTCCTAAAGGGCATTTACATAGTATAATAGTCTAGTAAAAAGCAAACCTTAAATCTCAGTCTTTTAACAAACAACTCTTTGTACCAACATCACACCTACAAAGTGTTTTAAAACATGGTACAAAGTGCTTACACAGCATGTTATGAAACAGTTGTTAAGGTGCTTTTCAATGTTTGTTTGTGTGGTTTGCTTAAAGTACATTACATTAGTAAGTTTGCTACTCATTTCTTCATGCTTTCTTTTCCAGTGCTTGGGGTAGTGTTTTGTGTGTGGTTCTTTATTCCTAAAGTATTATTAACCACTGAAGTGAACCTTCTCCCAGGTTTGGCCTTTTGGCATTAATGTTGTTTTTGTTAGGTGCTGTCAAGTCGGTGTCCGACTCATAGTAACCCTCATAGGGTTTTCAATGGCTGTTTCAGGATTGCCTTGGGTGTGGATGGCCAGGTTCTTCTCCCATTTTTGCGGTGCTGGGAATCGAACTCGGGACCTCAGAGACTGCAGCGCAGTGCTCTACCAACTGAGCTAAATCCTAGCCCTTTGACATTAATTGTTGTTGTTGTTGTTAGGTGCTGTCGAGTCGGTATCCGACTCATAGCGACCCTCTGTACAACAGGGGAAACACTATTGTCAGTGCTTCTCTGCTGTTCATAGGGTTTTCAATGGCAGATTGACTTTTGGAGGGGGTTGCCAGGTCCTTCTCCCAAGCCTACAGCTTCTGGTGTTCCCAGGCGGTCTCCCATCCAGGTACTAACCAGGCCCGACCCTGCTTAGCTTCCAAGATCTGATGGGATTGGATGCCACAGGGCCACAGCTGCAGGCCTTGACATTAATAGTGTATTCAAAATCTAATTACAGATTAGTTTATATTTAAGACTTTTGGGGCAAATATCAGAAGAAAATGAGAGTAGCAGTATCATTTCATGAGGAGATAAAGAGACCCAAAATGTGAATGAGTGCAAAGTCATCTGAAGAGAAGAAAAAAGAAAAGAAACTTCATTCACTGAGACTGGTGGTTCATGAGTTGGGGATTATGGGAATGCTTATGACTCAATCAAGAAGCAAGTGTATTGATGTTTTATATAGCTCATCTTTCAAGTACACATTGGGTAAATGGAAAGTAGAGTCTGGTTTGACTACATGTAGAATTCTGTAGCTGAAATAGTTGGTTAATCCCTTCCCATATTGGCTTAATTTATCAAGGCACAAATTTTATAAGAATTATCTAGTTGTGAATATTTAATAGAACAAGGAGTTTGCTTTATACTTGGCCATGCTGATCTATGTTCATTCTTATTTTTACTGAAATTGGTCTTATTTTACATAAAAAGTAATATTTATAACAAATGGACTTGAAATAATAGCATTTGCTTCACTGACAAAATAACATTTAGATTCAGCATGTGGTAGCAGATCGAAGATGTTTTTGATTTTGAGGAACATGGATAGGGCTAACTCCTCAAGCTTTAATAGTCTTGTCTTTAGCAGTGATATCTATTGGGTTGAGTGAGGACCAAAGAAATGTCAAATTTGAAGTCACCCCAAACAGTAGACACTTCATAGATTTTGAGTTAGAGAGTGAGCAAGGAATGCTCCTCAGAAGTAGAATGTCTTCTATTTCTGATACTAATCCATCAAATACATTGTGTAGGTGAAAAAAAGAATACATCTATGATAGCTGATCTTTCTTCTTGTAATACTTTCATTCTCCCATCTCTTCACATTACCCATCCCTATTTTTATTACCCATCCTTTGTTGTTGTTGTTAGGTGCCGTCAAGTCGGTATCCAACTCATAGCGACCCTCATAGGGTTTTCAATGGCTGTTTCGGGATTGCCTTGGGAGTGGATTGCCAGGTCCTTCTCCCATTTTTGGGGTGCTGGGAATTGAACTCGGGACCTCAGAGACTGCAGTGCAGCGCTCTACCAACTGAGCTAAATCCCAGCCCTATTACTTCCTAAGTAACTTAATTAAGTGCCCTTGGTATCATTCCTGATGTTGATTTTCTCTCATTATGTAGTATGGTGTTCCCAAGTAAAAATAATTCTCAGTGAAGTGTTTAGAGGAGCTGCTGAGGCCCTGAACACCTCTTTGAGATATCTCTGTGTTGTGCTATTCAGTCCAGTTAAATGACTTTTTTAAAAAACCGCATCCATTGGAATTAGAGAAAATTATTTTAAGTGAACGAACACAAGCTCAGAAAGAGAAACAACACATGTTCTCACTCATATGAGAGAGCTGACTCAAAATTACAAGAAGGAAAAATCCTATTCAAAGGTCAGATCACATTAAAAGGGGGGGAGGGAAGATAAGAATGAGGTCAATACAAATGGACTAAAAATCGCATGTAATTGT